>JALXFT010001942.1:0-68724 GCA_023376895.1 Aspiorhynchus laticeps
TGGTAAACATCGCATTCGATCGAACGTTTTTTGTTGTTAATGAGTCGTCGTCTTTACCTCTATACGACGTCTATAAGATGAATCTTCAGCATTTGAAAGTACGTGCTGTCACGCAGCGCCGGATCGGAGCAAGCAGACGAATCAGTAGAACTCGGGTTTTTAATGCAACACCAGACGCAACCGTTGTTGCAAAGAGCTTGGATTATGCTAGAAATAGAACGAGGAGTCACGCCGCATCCAGGCGATAGTGATCATTGGGTTTCTCTTTTGTTGCATGCATCACACCGCTCGCGTCCAAAGACACTATAATAAAATACAAATACAACAACAAACTCACACTCTTTGAAACCCATCGTGCACAACCAGCCTTTAAATCTATTTGTTTGTCCATTTCCCTTTGTTTGCTTGAATACATTCAAAAAATGCCAGCTCAGTTTCTTATTTGAAGTTACCCTCGTTTCAAGCTGTAATTATACCTACATTATCATTGGTTTACCTAGTCTGTCATCTTGCAGAAAGCATAAATTAGACCCTTCTTATACCAAGCTTGACTGCTACTTAGAATTTCAATTATTACAAGCTTGAAAATTTGAGTAACACTTCAATTTATACCATGGCCTGTATGAAGGTGAACGGTTTGTGTCAGGTGGTTGTTTGACTCCATGTCATGCATTGAAATATAGTGTAATACATATCATTCATATTTTGCTCCAAATAATGCTCTCCAATGAGAAAGTTAAAGGTGACAAAGGCAAAGAAAACCCTTGATGTTTAACTGAATGAGGAAGAAGCCTTTGGATGAAACACTATACAAATGTCCATTTGATTTGATGCCTCACCGAATTAATGATACTGACAAACGTCCCAGACTTGATTATGACAGTTTGCAGTACACTTTATTTTCTAGTGAAAGAAAATTCACTGAGCCTGTAATGAACTTTAAAACAATCTTTAAATAATAAAACATTAAGGACACACTTTAATGTATTAACTGCTGAAAGCATCGAGGTCAGTTGACTTTATTCACAACATAACAGTCTCTACATAATAACAGTCTCAAATAAAGAGTATAAAGAGCTCTAATAGAATAATCCATAACATCTGCAAGAACCCAGCAGGCACAAAACAGGCACACAACGTCATAAGACGTTGGTATTTGGTTAAATTTTGGTTGCGACGTCGGGTGACCAAAATCCAATGTAAATCCAACATCTAATGTCAATGTTAAATTGATGTCCAATACCGACGTCAGCTGACGTTGAGATTTGGTTGTTTTTAGGTTGTGTAACCAAAATCCAACGTTAAGCCAACGTCAAATATTGACGTCAACCCGATTTTCATTTTCAACCAAAATCCAACGTCTGTCTGACGTCATGTCCAACGTCAACCTGACGTTACATAGATGTCTGGTGCCTGCTGGGAAGCAGACCGTGCATGGCAGACACTGGTTATAGACTGCACTTAATGAAACATTGCAAGATGGGTGTGGGAATGATGGTGGGCTATAGGTAGATCTGTGCATCTTAGGATGAACCTTAGGGTGTCTGGTGGAGAAAAAGAATGGAAAAATATGTTAGAGCATTTTATAAGGAAATAATGTACAAGTTACTTAAAGTGTAAACAATAATGCCATAACACCATGTACAATGCAGCAACATGCACACAATACTGTCAACAAACTCTGTACTAGATACTACACTAAGCTGTGCCACTGAAATCAGACTGATGAACATGATTGTCACAATATTATCACAATATTAATTTATTTGAATAAAGTTTTTGGGTGAACCATCCCTTTAAGGTCCATGATTGATTGTTTGATAGAGATAATCGCTCATTTAACAGTATTGCTGTGAAAGCTGACAGTAATGAATAAAACTGAACAATCCCAGCCGGCATTTCAACGTTGATTCACCGGTGAATCAACGTCGGGTACCATGGTTGAATCAACGTTGGATTATGTTTCGATTTTGCAAATTGGATCAACGTTGATATCGTGACGTTGTTTCGCCGTCGAAATCATGACGTTGTTTCACTGTTGAAATCATGACGTTGTTTCACCGTCTTTCCTTTAGCATGGGTGAATTAAGGTCGTTCTGTAGACGTTGGATTAACGTTGAATTATGTGTTGATTTTTTCAAATTGGATCAACGTTGATATTGTGACGTTGTTTCACCGTTGAAATCGCGACGTTGTTTCACCGTCTTACCTTCAGCATTGGTGAATTAAGGTCGTTCTGTAGACGTTGGATTAACGTTGAATTATGTGTTGATTTTGCAAATTGAATCCACGTTGATATTGTGACGTTGTTTCACCGTCGTACTTTCAACATGAATGAATACACAACTGTACGTTCAATTAGAACCTAGTTTGCATTTAGATCAACACTGTACACATACATAAAGCTTAAAAATCAAATGACTGGCAGCAATGGCTTTACAATCAACTTCAATAAACTACCACACGCTGAAAATGGTAAAACAGCAGTTTTATTTTGGAAACATACAGTATAAAACAGATGAAAATAATCCCAAACTTTATCTTGCAGTGTTTGTGCTTGGATGTATTGTTAAAAACCTGTAAAATCCAAATACAACATTTAAAGACTCAAAGTGTTTGTACCATAACATGCATATTTTGTGCTGCACTTGCAAGAGAAACCCTTGTACTTCTTTTGACTGAAACCAGTTGATCTTTTATTTTGGTGGAAATCTATAGTTTCTGTGAAAACATGTTTTACTAATGTGTCTCATTACAAGAGATTTGTACATTTGTGCAGTGAGAACGTGTTGAACAGTTTGAGAATGGAACCTGCAACAGAAACCATGTCGGTGGTAAAGGATAGGACTGTCTGAGTTTTGTCGACAGCCAGAGGAAATTCTTTACGCAGGAAAAACGCTGCCTTGAATGAAATGCATTTAATATTTTAAGTAGAAATGTTTCTTCAAATTCTGATAAAATGTTAGAACAACTGCCTTGTGCATATAGCGTGGTTGTGCTTTGGGTGATCCTTGAAAGAGTCCCAGCTCTAGGTCCTTTCTGATGCGTGTCCTCCTCTCTCACACACTTGTGCGCTTTCTGTACTGTCCTGTATGTATAAATAACAAAAACACCAAAAATAACTACTCATAAAATATCAACTTTGATATTGTAAAATATCTTTAACTGAAAACTGAATGCAAAACAAATCACATACAATATTTTCACTTTAAGTTCAATAACAGTGGGGTTGGAAACAAGTGCACAACACTATTCATTAAACACCTATTTAATGTATTCAGATGAAAGTTTGCAATATTAAATTATTCACAAGCAGTTTTTTCAGAGCCCCCAGTTACACTGTTTTAATCAGAATCCTAACTATACAGTGTATTTAGTAAAACAAGTCAAATCAAATAAAGTACATTTTTATTAAACTAAGTAAAATCAAAACCTTTCACAAAAGGTCAATGAATCTCTTCCAGAAGTGACAGTGCAATGTAGCAGATGAACAATTTCTTACCAGATTGCCAATAAACAGCTGGATCCTTGATGACTCTACAAGGGGAAAGAAGAAATGGTTTACTGAAAAGTTTTTTTCCTAATAAGAATAGTTATTGTTGTCAGCCACTTTAACATTGTAAATACAGTTTGAACATTAACACTGCACAGTGCTTACATACAGGTAAATACAACATTTAAATAATGATTAAATTAAAATGTGTTGTACCAAAAGTTAAATAAAAACTGTACTATACTTAACTGTAAAAAACAAAAAAACAAAAACCTTTACTCAAATAAAGATACAATTAAAATGTATTAACATTAATTTATATTTAATTTCGTGATTCCTCTGCGTACCACTAGAGGGAGCCTGAGTAGCACTAGTGGTACTCATACCACACTTTGAGAATCACTGCTTTAAACAATCTTAATTAACGTTAGTTTAAATGAGCGATTATATGATATTTAGAAAACAAGAACAGAGTATGTTATCTTTTGAGACTATTATACGATTAAAAATATAACACAATGCATGGCATTCACATCAGAAAAATCTCTAAGACAGACATTAACGTAACACAACTTACTAGCAACACACAACAACATTAGCATCTGTGATAAAGCAATACAAAAATGCACACACACACACACAGACACAGGTATTTATCTTCTGCAGGTTAACGTTACATGTCATTTACCCATTTGTAAACTCTGGTAACATTATAATTTACTATTTTTGAAAGTTAAGATTTTCTTACCTGATTTTGTCCGTGTGTTTGCAGGACCTCGCAGATCACACCTGACCCTTCCTGTGTTCACATTCTAGTTTTTGTTCTCCGTTGACATGTCACGACTCAAATTCGCTCAAAATAAAAATTTAACAGGCAAATATTTATATTATAAATAATTCGGAACCGACCGAGCAATCTCAACGAGCAGCAGCTCACACACACACACAGTCAGTCAGCCGCCTCACTCAGAAAGACGATAATAACGGTCATATTTTCAAACTGAGAAAGGCGCGAACAGTTTCATTGGCCAGTTTCCTGTATGACAGCCAGATAAACCAATCATGATCAAAGAAATAAGGTAAACGCAGTGAAATGTATTTAGTTTTATTGTTGTTAATGATGATAATATTTTAACATATACCTTTAGATTTTAGAAATAGGTTTAACGATCAAAATATTGTAAAATGCTAATAAAATAATAATAATGATCTTAAATAATTTAGTAATAATAATTTAAAAGGCAGAAATTTATTTTGTATGCTGTTGAAGACATTAAGTTGATTCAACATACAGTTCTTGTAAAAAACAAATCAACATTGATTTACAAGTGTTTTTGGTAACCTTTTTCAACCATTTAGCATTAAACATTTTTTCAACGTTGTTTCAATGTTGAAGCAACAACTGTCATTATTTCAACCATATTTCAACGTTGAAGATTGGTCATGTGCCGGCTGGTTTTCAACCGTTCAGCATTAAACGTTGTATTAACGTTGTTTCAATGTTACAACAACAACTAACCTTATTTCAACCATATTTCAACGTTGAAGGTCGGTCATGTGCCGGCTGGGAGTGATTGTTTTGAACAAGTATTAACTTAGACATTATTAAAAAACATTATTTTAGCTGAAGTAGTTGTATCAATACTGTGTGCCGCCACCTCATAGATTTCTACAATTTTTAAACAAAATAAACAACTTGAATGATTTATTTTCACACAAAATATGTTGCGCCATTAATGTTCAATACAACATTTTTTTTTTCTGAAATTATACATTTTAGGCGCAGTGAATAGCACAGTTTTTCTTAAGGTGGGCATTTAGCCCCGTTTCTCAAGACACAACCACCCAGCCGGCATTTCAACGTTGATTCACCGGTGAATCAACGTCAGGTACCATGGTTGAATCAACGTTGGATTATGTTTCGATTTTTTCAAATTGGATCAACGTTGATATTGTGACGTTGTTTCACCGTTGAAATCGCGACGTTGTTTCACCGTCTTACCTTCAGCATTGGTGAATTAAGGTCGTTCTGTAGACGTTGGATTAACGTTGAATTGTGTTGATTTTGCAAATTGAATCAACGTTGATAACACGACGTTGTTTCACCGTCGTACTTTCAACATGAGTGAATACACAACTGTACGTTCAATTACAACCTAGTTTGCATTTAGATCAACACTGTACACATACATAAAGTTTAAAAATCAAATGACTGGCAGCAATGGCTTTACAATCAACTTCAATAAACTACCACACGCTGAAAATGGTAAAACAGCAGTTTTATTTTGGAAACATACAGTATAAAACAGATGAAAATAATCCCAAACTTTATCTTGCAGTGTTTGTGCTTGGATGTATTGTTAAAAACCTGTAAAATCCAAATACAACATTTAAAGACTCAAAGTGTTTGTACCATAACATGCATATTTTGCACTGCACTTGCAAGAGAAACCCTTGTACTTCTTTTGACTGAAACCAGTTGATCTTTTATTTTGGTGGAAATCTATAGTTTCTGTGAAAACATGTTTTACTAATGTGTCTCATTACAAGAGATTTGTACATTTGTGCAGTGAGAACGTGTTGAACAGTTTGAGAATAGAACCTGCAACAGAAACCATGTCGGTGGTAAAGGATAGGACTGTCTGAGTTTTGTCGACAGCCAGAGGAAATTCTTTACGCAGGAAAAACGCTGCCTTGAATGAAATGCATTTAATATTTTAAGTAGAAATGTTTCTTCAAATTCTGATAAAATGTTAGAACCAACTGCCTTGTACATATAGCGTGGTTGTGCTTTGGGTGATCCTTGAAAGAGTCCCAGCTCAAGGTCCTTTCTGATGCCGTGTCCTCCTCTCTCTCACACTTGTGCACTTTCTGTACTGCCCTGTATGTATAAATAACAAAAACACCAAAAATAAATACTCATAAAAGATCAACTTTGATATTGTGAAATATATTTAACTGAAAACTGAATGCAAAACATATCACATACAATATTTTCACTTTAAGTTCAATAACAGTGGGGTTGGAAACAAGTGCACAGCACTATTCATTAAACACCTATTTAATGTATTCAGATGAAAGTTTGCAATATTAAATTATTCACAAGCAGTTTTTTCAGAGCCCCCAGTTACACTGTTTTAATCAGATTCCTAACTATACAGTGTATTTAGTAAAACAAGTAAAATCAAATAAAGTAAATTTTTATTAAGTAAAATCAAAACCTTTCACAAAAGGTCAATGAATCTCTTCCAGAAGTGACAGTGCAATGTAGCAGATGAACAATTCCTTACCAAATTGCCAATAAACAGCTGGATCCTTGATGAATCTACAAGGGGAAAGAAGAAATGGTTTACTGAAAAGTTTTTTTCCTAATAAGAATACTTATTGTTTTCAGCCACTTTAAAATTGTAAATACAGTTTGAACATTAACACTGCACAGTGCTTACATACAGGTAAATACAACATTTAAATAATGATTAAATTAAAATGTGTTGTACCAAAAGTTAAATAAAAACTGTACTATACTTATATGTAAAAAAAAAAAAAAACTTTACTCAAATAAAGATTAAATTAAAATGTATTGACATTAATTTATATTTAATTTCGTGATTCCTCTGCGCACCACTAGAGGGAGCCTGAGTAGCACTAGTGTGCTCATACCACACTGAGAATCACTGCTTTAAACAATCTTAATTCGTTTAAATTTGCGATTATATGATATTTAGAAAACATGAACAGAGTATGTTATCTTTTGAGACTATTATACGATTAAAAATATAACAATGCATAGCATTTACATCAGAAAAATCTCTAAGACAGACATTACAACTTGCAACACACAACAACATTAGCATCTGTGATAAAGCAATATAAAAATGCACACACACACAGACACAGGTATTTATCTTCTGCAGGTTAATGTTACATGTCATTTACCCATTTTTAAACTCTGGTAACATTATAATTTACTATTTTTGAAAGTTAAGATTTTCTTACCTGATTTTGTCCGTGTGTTTGCAGGACTTCGCAGATTACACCTGACCCTTCCTGTGTTCACATTCTAGTTATTGTTCTCCGTTGACATGTCACGACTCAAATTCACTCAAAATAAAAATTTAACAGGCAAATATTTATATTATAAATAATTCGGGACCGACCGAGCAATCTCAACGAGCAGCAGCTCACACACACACACACACAGTCAGTCAGCCGCCTCACTCAGAAAGACGATAATAACGGTCATATTTTCAAACTGAGAAAGGCGCGAACAGTTTCATTGGCCAGTTTTCCTGTATGACAGCCAGATAAACCAATCATGATCAAAGAAATAAGGTAAACACAGTGAAATGTATTTAGTTTTATTGTTGTTAATGATGATAATATTTTAACATACCTTTAGATTTTAGAAATAGGTTTAACGATCAAAATATTGTAAAATGCTAATAAAATAATATGATTTTAAATAATTTAGTAATAATAATTTAAAAGGCAGAAATTTATTTTGTATGCTGTTGAAGACATTAAGTTGATTCAACATACAGTTCTTGTAAAAAAAGCAAATCAACATTGATTTACAAGTGTTTTTGGTAACCTTTTTCAACCATTTAGCATTAAACATTTTTTCAACGTTGTTTTAATGTTGAAGCAACAACTGTCATTATTTCAACCATATTTCAACGTTGAAGATTGGTCATGTGCCGGCTGGTTTTCAACCGTTCAGCATTCAACGTTGTATTAACGTTGTTTCAATGTTACAACAACAACTAACCTTATTTCAACCATATTTCAACGTTGAAGATTGGTCATGTGCCGGCTGGTTTTCAACCGTTCAGCATTCAACGTTGTATTAACGTTGTTTCAACGTTAAAACAACAACTGACCTTATTTCAACCATATTTCAACGTTGAAGGTCGGTCATGTGCCGGCTGGGCAGTTTCTTATTATAGTAGACTACTATTTCTACTATCTTGCTGTTTGCTGCTCATTTAGAAGATTGCCTTTAGTTGTCATCTAACAATATTAGGCAACACTGAATGAATACAAATTGCTAGGTGTTTCTCTCATATTATTTCCCTCCTCTCGCCGCTTCACTCCAGTCCAGCGGGTGGCGCTAAAACACATTTGTTTGTTCTCCAAACAGCATTAAACCTCAGAGGAAGAAGCTCAGCTTCACCGTGATCTCTGTTGTTTTGTCCTGATGCTGGCTCAATACAAACGGCTAGAAATGTTGTTTCTGTAAATAGAGAAATACAGTTTTTGAATCAGGTCAGTAAATCTCTGTAATGTTCTGATCCTCACAGTCATGACTAAGTGTTGAAGTAAGCAGGAATATCTGGAGTATCATCTGAACTGAGATCTGCTGCTGTGAAGATGGTGTTTGTTAAAGAGGAGAACACGAGTGAACCAGAAACCCGGGCTGCATCCGAAACCGCCTACTTCTCTACTATATAGTAGGGGAAAAGCAGTAGGCGAGCGAATAAGTATGTCCGAATCCTTAGTATTCATAAAAGAGTAGTCGAGAATTACCTGGGTGACGTATTAATTCTCGCGATATTCGGATGTGCGTCTACTTAAAGTGCGTCCGAATATGCCTACTTACCTACTATATAGTAGGGGAAAAGCAGTAGGCGAGCGAATAAGTATGTCCGAAACCTCAGTATTCATAAAAGAGAAGTCGAGAAGTTCCCGGATGTCCTACTGCTTCTGCCCAGATTCTGAAGTGTTCATCCGATGGACACTTTTCTATCCCAGGAGGCAACGGGAGATCAATAAATCATCATCAAACGTGATGGAGAACAGCGATGAGGCTGTTTACAAATGTGAGTATTATAAATCAAAAACACGGTTATATGTGTTAAAATCGCTTTTGTTGAGCTACTGTAGAGTAACTGTTCAATTGTATATATCTGTATATTTATGATTTTGCTGTAAAAACATGTTTTATTATGTAGCCTATAGTGAACAGGGGAGCTCCAGACCTCCAGTAACCACACGCACGTCTCCAAAGTGCATTTAAACCATACATCTTAAAGACGATTACTAAATGTTTATTTAATATGAGACAGGAAAATATTCTAAAAGAATTACAGATGAGCACATCACAACATGAACAGACATCTGAGTGAGTGATGTAACGTTATGTGTGCTGTTATGTAGAAGTCACTGTTCAACACTGCTTTAGATTAATGTAAGTAATGTGAATAAATCTACATGGAGTAGCTAACCATAAGTTAATTTGTCCATTAGTATTGTTGATAAACTGAGGAGCATTTGTGTTGGATAAAAAGCCAGTGAACACATCAGCAGCTACCTCAACATGTAAATGCAGTATTGATCAGATAAATCACAGAGGTGACTGAATCTTGTCTGATGTTACACCTCAACATGTAAATGCAGTATTGATCAGATAAATCACAGAGGTGACTGAATCTTGTCTGATGTTACACCTCAACATGTAAATGCAGTATTGATCAGATAAATCACAGAGGTGACTGACTCTTGTCTGATGTTACACCTCAACATGTAAATGCAGTATTGATCAGATAAATCACAGAGGTGACTGAATCTTGTCTGGATGTTACAGGGACAGATGAGACACACGTGTGTTTATCCGGTGAAGAGTGACTGATGAAGGAATGCTGCCATCAAAGGCTCTCAGTGAGTAGACTACTGACATCAATAAAACATCTTTTAAATCTTAAGTTGTAGTTTATTTTAATTATTGTAATTTCAAACATAGCTATTACAGCACTTTTCTGATTCTTGATTGCTGTACATTTGATGCAGAGCTTTTGTGGTGGAGCAGGTGACAGCGGCATTTGTGGAAAAAAAGGAAAACAAAAATATAAAGTAAGAAATCATGTTGTTACTTCTAATACAGAAATCAAATGACATTGTGCTGTTAAAATGACTGCTTTTCTATTGTGTTTGTGCATCTTTGCAGGATCTGAAATGTCTGCAGGCTGCTGTGAGCAGTGAGGATGGAGAAGTCCACAGCAGCATCCTGGAAATGATCCAGTGCCATAGATGAGATGCTCCATCACTCCACCTGCCCTTACTGCCTCAACTGGGCTGGATGTTACTGTGGTCTCTTTATCCTCAGTGAGCCCAGAGCCAGCGAAAGCATCTAGAGAAAGACCAAAAGACACTGAGGATGTGATTTTGGTCAAGTTTGTCCTGCTGGTTTCTGTTCATACAACATCAGTCGTTTTATCTCGAATGGACTATTGTAATTCTTTATATGCTGGAATTTCCCAGTCCTCTTTTACAAGGCTTCAAATGGTTCAAAACGCTGCAGCCAGATTTTTAACGGGAGTCCGCAAACATCAACATGTTACTCCTATTTTAATGGCTCTAAATTGGCTGCCGGTACGTCATAGAGTTGATTTCAACATATTGATGTTTGTTTTTAAATCTCTAAATGGTCTTGCACCCTCGTACCTGTCTGAACTTTTAAATCTGAATACATCAGGCAGGTGTCTACGGTCCACAAACAGTTACTCTCTATCTCAGCCCCGAACATGACTGAAGTCAAGAGGGGGTCGTGCGTTTACCGTTGTTGGACCTAGGCTCTGGAATAGTCTTCCTTTTTATCTGAGATCCCTGTCCTCTTCACATGAGTTTAAATCAAAGTTAAAATCTTATCTTCTGGCCAGAGCATTTAGCAGTTCTTAATGATGTTTTATGTTTATTATGTTTTACTGCTTTCTTTCTTTTTAATCTTGTATTTTAGTTTTATACTCTGTAAAGCACAGTGGTCAACTCCTGTTGTGTTTATTTGTGCTATAAAAATAAATGAAATGAAATCAATCAATGAAGCCTGAGTTTCAGAAGCTTCAAAAGCATCATCATATAATGTCATGAAGCTTTTGAAAGTCAGGCTTCATTGATGAACAGAAACCAGCAGGACAAACTTGAAAATTACCTTTCGTGTTTGGAAACACACACACACACACACACACACACACAAGGACTGAACAGCGTGGATGCGAGTAAGTAATGACTGAATTTATGTTTTTGGTGAACTAACCCTTGAAAGCTCCAAATAGAAATTATATGAAATATATGTAAACATTTATATTATAGTAGTACCTTGAAGAAATAATATTTAAGAAACAAGCAGCTATTATTGAGCTGCAAAAAACATTTACATTTTAATTTAATTTTTCTTTAAATTTACAATTATGCATTTGGCAGACACTTTTATCCGAAGTGACTTACAGTGCCAGGGACCCCAATCCCCTTGGAGCAACCTGGAGTAAAGAGCCCTGCTGAAGGACACACTGATGGTGACGACTGCGGAGATCGATCCAGCAACCTTCTGCTTACCAGTTCACTACACCACAAAAGTAATGAAGCTATATCAAAAATTAGCATGAAATTGTAAACATATTAAATTAAATTTGGCAAGAAATGGACTGCTGACAACATGAGATGTATTTTTTTTACTCTGTGTAATTGTTTTACAGGTAGTTGTCCTCATGGAGAGCAGGCACACAGATGTTTGGAGCAGACACAGCAGGAGCCAGATTGTCCCACACATGTTCTCCTGCTCTTGATTCAAGATTGTGTGGTTCAGGGGCGTCATCATGGTCTTCCTCATCCTCTCTGTGTACTCAGGCAATGATAGCCTCGATGTCCGTTTCCCATCCATGATCAGATTCAGTCTGACTGCAGCAGTGTGGGTCGTGATGGATGGCAGAGACAGGTGAAGGTGGACACGGTGGTCAGCTGCAGAACTGGCTCAGCTGTGTTGAGATGGCAGTAGGATGTGGATTCACTGCATGTAAATACTTGATTGTTAGAACAATATGTTTGAATAAAGCTTTGTTTTATGTGTTGTTGACTTGTTTATTTATTGTCATGGTTACTTTTATTTACATTTTACTCATTTGTTCATGTTTCCTGTTGTTGTCAGTAAATAAAATAATTGTTTCATAAACATATGTGTAGTCATGCATAGCTATGGCATGTGAAAAAGCTAATTACATTTAGCTTGTTTTACTAAAAAGTATAATTAATTATTGGTCAGCATTTATCATTATTATTGTTCAGAAGTGTTGGGCTACCAATGCATTCTGAGGAAAACTTAATTTCTAAGTAGTAATACTTACATTTTTCGAGTGTAAAATCAACAGTCTTCTCCAGATCTTTGAGCAGCTGATCGACGTCTCCTTTGTGCAGATATTACAAACATGGAGGAAAACTGTACTGGGTAGGGTTGTGGATTTATTGATGCTATGAGGTGTTTGTGCGCCTGTCGCTCTTATTTTCTTTTTATTATTTATTATTATTACGGCAGAACATACAAGCTCAGTGAAAGATGGTAGTATCTTTAACAATGAACAATCATAATGACAAAAAAACAACAGAAAACATAACTATAATGGGTTTGCATATACTATGAGATTATATACACGGGAAAAAAAGATTAAATATCTTTGAATAATCATACAATTCATATAAACATTATGCATTAAAATTGCATTTGTTTTTGTTATTTATAAGCCTCAGGGATGAAACGAGAGAGACATTCAACAAGAAAAATAAGAAAACAAAGGAGTTTTAAGCCAGTTTTGCGTGTGGGTGAACAATTTTGCACATAAAATTAAGAAAATAACATTTAAGAGACAACGATTTAAGTTTTTCGTAATAAAAAATAATATCTTTAAGGATTAAACTGTGGGTTATATTAGTAGAGTTAAAAATATAAAAACTTAATTCAACCCAAAATGTATTGGTTATACTACAATCATAAGGGCAGCTGTTTCTTCAACAAGACCACAAAATGAGCAAATTTCATCAACATCAAAATATTTACAGATAGATGACTTAAGCATGTCGCTCATAACTTTTAAGTTTGTTTTTGCGCTTGTTATAACGTCATAGATCACATGATAACGTAAACATGGCGGATCGCATTCATACTCAACGAGATTTGGCTGAAAAGTACGTACTCTTTCAGCGCTCGTTAAGTAAGTACTTATTGAAATTAAGTACCCACTCAGTGAGTAGGCGGTTTCGGATGCAGCCAGTGTGTTTTCAGTAGTTATTTATATATCAATTTATCATCGTCATGGTAAATTATTGTGATTGTGGAGGTTGCACAAACTCCAGCCTGTCAGGACATCAAGTACACAGTTTTCCTAACAAGAATTAGGACGGTATCTTTCGGGCCTCGGTGCGTTTGTGCAGGTGGCTTCACTAATGCATCTGCTTCAAACAACGCGGTGGTGTGTAATTTAGCGATCACTTTACACACCGGAAGATTATCATCCTGGCGATATGATGCAGTTCAGCATGGGATACCGAAGCAAGAAGCGAGCGAGACTCCGAGCTGGTGCGGTTCCTTCGGTGCACACAGCACCTTCATCGGGTCAGTCTGTGGTTCGGCCCCCGGCGGGAGACATGATGCTCACGGATCCGTCAGAGATGCTGCTTCACGAAAATGTCAACTGTGCACCGCAAGTCTTGTTTTTGTAACATTTGCTAGCTACCAAATCAGTGAACATAATTATTTAAATAATGAGACACAACGAGATGTATATAAGTTGTTGTAAAGCACTGCAGCTAGCTTGTAAGCATTAGCAATATCGTTATATTTTTAAAAACCGTGTAAAAACATTACCATATGAGAAGTGGTTAATTCAATTCAGTTTTATTTATACAGCACTAAATCATAACAAATATTTTTTCATAGCACTGTTAATACCCAACTCAAAACACAACATTACACTGTTAATTAACAAATATATATATGCACCAAACATATACTACTGAAAGAAAAATATACCATCTGACCCATTTAAAAACATAATCTTTCAGTCTGGGTATCACACTAATGTGTTGTTAACGTGTTAAATCATGAATGCTGTGCTAGATAGACATCAACAGCCTCATCTTGTTGATCCTTTGGAGATCTGGAAAGAGCAGCAGGTGTAGTGGAAGACAAGACAGTGCTGTGTTCTCGTGGAGCCTGTGGTGACCTGCAGTATAACACTCTCAGACAGCATATGCTGGGAGAAGCAAACACAAGTTTAGATCACATTCACTGCTGACCATGCTTTTCCACTTGGCCTCCATCATATCTGCATCTCCATTAGGAGTGAAAGCTGCAGTCCAGTAGAGGTGGTTCATAACATAAATAATTTGAGAGAGACAAGGAGAACTTCCAATCTCCAGCCCCAGCAACACAAGCAAGACACTTAATTTGACAAAGTAACTTTAGACTTTTATTTTTAAGCAAGAAACAAAGAGGAAACATAAGTAGCCATATAGTCTCAGGAGGGGGTTATGCCAAAACAACAAACAAAAATTCAACTCTTTCTATGGTTAAGGAAAATCTAACTTACCTGCTTAAAAGAAACAAACAAATGAACAGGGTACTTCCCTCTCTCCCTTACTAAACCAAAAACAGGAGAAAACTATTAAACAAAAGTAGGCACCCACCTCCCTACTCAAAAAGTAGTTATTTGTTACAAAGTTTTGAGTTACTTTACAATTTGTCAAAGGGTGGCACACAGCACACAATCACATGATCACACAACAGATTCAATCCAACGTTGTAAGCAGCAACAACCACAACAACCAGGTCTGGGGCAGGAGAAAGGAACCCTCTCCTCACAATGAAGGGTTTGAAGAGGAACCCTCCTCCTCAAATTTACTGTGCGATCTGAGTGGCTTGTTTTATTTGCAAACAAATTGTCACTTAGAAAATCTAATGTAAATACAGATTACAAAACACTAAACAAAACCATGAGTTTCATATTATCATAGTTGGCTAAATGAAGTCAGTGTATATGTAGTCTGTAGAGGTTGGTTAAAGGACACAGGAAATGTTATTGCATTGCATTTACCCTCTTGATAGAATAATCGTTATTAATAATCGTGATTATAATTTTTATCAAAATAATCGTGATTATCAGTTTAACCATTATCGTGCAGCCCTAAGCTGAAGCAAAAGTCTTTTCACACTCAAAGCACGTGTACTCTCTTTCACAGCAGTATGTATTTTCTGCTGTTTTTTCAAGTTTTGTAGATGTGAAAAGCTCTTTCCACACAAATAACATGAATGTGGCTTCTCCTTTGTATGAACTTCCAGGTGCTTCTTCAGGACTGAAGCCCACAAAAACGTTTTTCTGCACTGATCACATGTGTACAGTTTCTCTCTAGTGTGGATGTTCATGTGTAACTTAAGGGAAGATGAGTGTGTGAAACTCTTCCCGCACTGATCACAAGTGAAGGGTTTCTCTCCAGTATGAACTCTCATGTGTCGCTCAAGATCACATTTGCATGTGAATCTCTTTCCACACTGAGTGCAGGTGAAAGATTTATTGGCTCTTCTTTTCTTTAAATCTTTCTGTTTGGGTTTTTCTCCACTTCTGGCATGATTTTCCTCCTCAGATTCACTAAATTCTTCTTTCTCCTCATTATCTTCAATCAACTCTGAAACAAAAGTAAAAAGTACATTTTCATTAAACTCCTTAAAAAAAGTGAAAAGACGTAAGAAATTGAAAGGACATAAAAACCCCTGATATAACAGCAGAAAGTAGATAATTGTAATAATTTTGATGCAATTTTATAAATTATACGTCCCTGAAACTTTCCATGAATGACATACACTGATCTTCAAATTATTCGTTTTAAAATATAATGGGCACAAATCTCATGTTTCTATCGGGAGAACTATTAAACATGTTTGATCAACAACATGAAGGATCTGAGGATCCTCAAATACAAACTGCTGCAACAAGAGAGCGACCATACCTTTGTGTTATGTTTATTATTTTTCATCGTTTAATCTTATGATTGTGAGGTTTCATTAACTGTTTTGTCTGAATGAATAAGAGATAAGAGGGAATGTTTATGGAAACTCAAGGTTTATAGGATGTTATTGTGAAGCTGTTTGGTAAAGCGCTACTACTTGGATGTGTGCTGGTCAGACGAAGTCTGAGCATTGAAACATACGCAATGAGGATTATTCAATAAACTTTGCACTTTTTATCATAATCACTTCATCTCTTTCTTCTGCTCTTCTCTGGCTTTGCTCAGTCAACTTCTTGGTTGGTAGAAGGCTGTTAATACAGTTTTGGGTTCCAGACAAGACTTGATGTTAATGGGTTTTGGGTATCGACAACCCTGCTGACTATTTTGTTAAGATTCCAGACAAAATGGATATTTTCTGACAGGATCTGGGATCCGGGACTGGATCTTAATTATCTGCTGTGGAGACTCAATCTAACATACATTTTGTTGAAAAACAAAAGTACCCAGTTCATAGGAAGTGGCCCTTATGGAGTTAATTTTTAATATATTAACTTTGCCCCAAAGGGAAAGAAAAGGGGGTGCACATTAGAGACCTGCGCGGGACAGATTATTCCCGCAGAAATATATCTTATCTGGTCCCGCTCCCGCCTGCGACATTCATGTTTTGCAAAAGCCTGCATAAAAGTAATCTATATAGATTTTTTTTCTGTACATCGAAGAAATGTACATGAAATTGTTCTGTAACATCTCCTAAGCTCCACAACATCCCAGCATAAACGCTCCCGATAAAATATTTGTTATTTATGCTAAGCATCAACATTCACAAACCACTGTTATTTTTAACAGAAAAGCAAGCATGGGCTGCTGCGTGCATGGTTAGGCATGGCAAAATGCGAGCAGCTTCCTTTATTATCACTAAAAGCTGACATCTCAGTTCATCGCGATCTCATAAAGCTCTGTTATAACACAATGAACATATGCACAATGAATCTTTCACAATGTCTACACTTCGTGTATTAAAATGAGACGACGCAATTTCAGCACTGTGGTGAGTCACCTCTGATTGGCCATTGCAGTTCAGAAATCAACAGCTGAGTCTGTGATTGGCTACATTGCGCAACCCTTTAAACACCTGTTATAAATAGAAACTCTGCCTAGCTTGCGCATGTTAATCATTTTAAAGTTAATATTAGTTGTTCCTTTTGCTTTTGTGCAACAGATAAATAACAATTTATTTAGACATTTTATGTTTAGATAATTTCTATTTTGCGGGAGTCCCGCGAATAATTATACAATGCATTAGGTACAATGCTGCTTCATGCATTCAAAGTTGTTTACACTGTTAAAGAGTTGGATTCTTATGCTAAGCATGGACAAGGTTTCAAAAAATAATTTGGACGTATGATACAGTATTTCTGTGCCAAACATCTTTCGGGGTCGTACAAGTTTCGGAAAGTTTTTTTTTTTTTTATCGTGGCTCTTCGTGACATAAACGATGTTGGAACTCCTTATATGGGCATTTCTCCCGGAAGAACGTGCCTGTGCACGCATCGACCAGAGCAAGAGCTTCATTCATCAACACGCCTCATCACTGCACGGGACTCGATCGGGAAGAACGTCTCTAAAGAAGTGTGTTTTTGGTTGTAAGGGAAAGATAACTTTGTTCAGCTTCCTAAAGAACCCAGCGTTACGTGAACAGTGGATATAGTTTTTTTCTCAAGTGTGTTTGTTGACGAATGTTTTATAAACAAGGCCCAGTTCGACGCTGGATTCGCACATCGTTTGATACTGAAAGATGGAGCGGTCCCAGCTATAAAAGATCCTGGTCATGATTCAGAACTCAGGGATTAAAGCAAAATTAAATCCTGAGCCTGAACTTTTTTCCCGGGTGGGGGTTTGGTTGCGGAGGTGGACACATACGCAGGCTTATTTGGCAAACAAAAAAAGAACATTATTTGAATGATTTTTCTTGAAACTAACTAGTAACAGATTACCGAAATGGTTTTGTTCAAAAGAAATAATGGTAAATTAAATACTAGGAAATTAATATAAAATAGGAAATATACAAAGACAATTTACTACAGAAAACTACAGTTCAGTTCAATTAATAACAACAAAAAAAAACAATAAAATGCTACAAGAACTGGAAACTTAAACAGGGTTCGTACAGATACTACAAAATGAAATTCAAGGACTTTTCAAGCACTACTTTTTGGTTTTCAAAGACTAAAATCAGAGATCTCACTTATCAAACAATATTATTATTATCTTTCAAATTCTAATTAATAAACTAATACAACAAAATACTACAAATAAAGTGCAGCACATGCAAATAATGCAATGACTGTGGCAACTTTAACATTTGAAAGGATACTATGGCTTATCACTTTCCTTATTCCTTATGATTGACCTGAAGAATGAAAGCTATATCATACACTTGGAAAATTATGAGCTATATCAACACTTATCGACACTAGGGGTGTGACAATGCACTTAGCTCACGAAATGAGACAAAATACAGATACTTGGTTCACAATATTTTAATACTATTTTTAAAGAAATTTTCAATTAAATAATATTTGTCTTTTAAATCACAAAAAGTAAAACAATGCAGTTGTATTTTGAAATGTTTTAACTAATCTAGGGCTGTAACTAATGATTACTTTGGTAATCAAGTAATCTACTGATTATTTTGACAATTGAGTAATCTGATGTTTTTTTTGTAAAACAAATAGACCTAAGTGAAAACGAGGCTTTAATATGACCATATTTACATATAAACTAACAAATAGGCAATAATAATTGGCTTAAATAAAGTACCACACACCATGAGACTATAATATGAACATAACTAACTTAAGTAGGCCTACATTATTTATTATAACAAATAGCCTACCAGCAGAGGGCGCCAATGACCTGGTGTTGTTTCACTTTACAGCGTGATTCAACAACGTTTAAATCCATTTAATTTCACATGCAAACTCAGAGCGAGGGTTTAAACTTTTATTTTGAAATCGCAATGTACAACAAATCGCATATAGAAATATGTTGATATATTATCCTGTGTTGGCATAGGTTTATAAATGATTTACTTTACAAATCTAGTGAGATAATGCACACTGTTTTCCCAGATGACCGTTAAGTAACCCAAATTCACAGCATATGCAGAGGAAGAGTTTAGCGCCTTTCACACATACAGTCTTTACTGGAAATTACCGGTAAGTTACCATTAAGAGATCATGTGTGAACAGGACCTTTTTAAAATTCATTCTGACAATCACATCCTTTTTATGGAGATGACGTGATTACTATGAGCTGTTTACAAAGCTCCGCTGCTTTTTAAATAGCTTTTCTATATATATGCGCTAGTCTAGAGTGACATCTTTGACCATTGTGCCTCGCAGCTTTTTCAACGTGTCGCGCTCGAGACCCAGGCTTCTTCTCCATTCATCAGGGCAGCGGCTCTGGATAATATCATGCGGGCCTTGTGTCTAAGAGCAAAAACTTCTGATTGGCTAGTAATGTTAGCATGGTTGAGAGTGAAAGCGGTGTTCCTCTCATACCATTGGTAGGCGAACTCGTGAACTCAAACATGATATCAACAAGGTTTTTTTAAATTAAGGACTATCCTTTTTTTTCACAGCCGAATGCTGCATGCCGGAGATCCGGCACGGTGACGGAGAACTTTAAGCCCTGAGAACTGCAGACTGTAAGTGAAACGGCATCAAATGTCTCTGTTTTGTTGGCGATCGGAGCAAGTGCTCATCATTCTTTAGCTCCGCCCACACGGCACGCCTCCAGGAGCTCGGCTGTTTTCTGAGAGAATAGTAAAACTGTATCTTTCTTTTATAAATTTGATAAAACTATATACTTTTTGGAGATATGAAGGATGCAGTACTACTCTATAGGTACTCAAGATTAACATGAGATTGGGTGAAACTGTGTGTGTTATGTAGCCTTTAAATGCAGACCTAGAGCCAAAAACTCATCACCAAGCACCAATGACTTGTCCATATGTGTACAGTCATATTAGACACTTCGAAAACTATTGCAACAAAGATGGAAATACAATTGTTTAATTCATGAATTATGTTTTTCTGTTATAGAAAAGTGTGTCCCGATACTTTTGTCCATATAGTGTATGTAAAAGTATTGGGGGGGGGCTTATATGTTAAGGAAATTAAAAAAAAATAATAATAACAGCACCACCTCTCTTGTATGTGTTCTGTGATATTATTCTGTGTTTCGGAGCAGCTCGAGCCATTTCTCATCGCGCTGTGTGAAATACAGACTGAACAGCGGCTCAGAACACTCGACCGCTGCTTGAGCATATGATACACAAACTACAGCTCTCGGCTGGATAAAAGAAGCCAGTGTTGCACTAGCAAGGTTTTGATGAATGACGATTGTAATCAAGGTAAAGGTGATTATAGCGACATACAGGAGTCCTGCATTAGGCGCACGTTTATCTGTTATTATTGATGCGCAAACAAATCATGTATGTGTGCTCTTGGCACATCTAAAACATTGTATTTCTGCTTGAACACAGATCAGTATATTCACATTGCTGTCAAAATTAATGTACAGTGAGTGTTTCATAACAGATGCTCGCCGAAGAAGCGTGTTTTGGAGAAGTTTGTGAGGATCAGTGGTGTTGTACATATGGGTATCAGACGCTCCAAAAAGCTTGTTCTGACAGAGGACCAGGCTGTTGACTGATGATTTCGAGCCACCTTCAGATCGGCGAGTTTTCACACATTTAGAATGGTTTCAATATTCATTTGTATTTTGGTGTGCTTAGTGATTCTGAATAGATCCGTATAGTGGCTACATGCAGTCCTTTGGTGTTTACCTGTGGTCTTTTTTTGGTATGGCAGCTTGACTTGTGCTTATTTGTTAAAGTTACTGTATAATCTAGCTTCACATACTGAACTTTTAAATTGTAAAAATATCTGTGATATTCTTGCCAAGTATTTTTTGCAACTATAAAACACTGTTAAAGTCTATCTTAAATTTGTTTAGTTTAAAAATAATTACATGGAATTAAAAGGTAATAACACTAGAATACAATTTTTTTTTTAATAGAAAAGGTTGGGGTGGGGAGGGGCTTGAAGTATTGACACAGAGAGCAGGGGGGCCTTGGAGTAAAAAAGGTTGAGAACCACTGGTGTATGATGATGAGTTTTTGGCTCAAGGTCTGCATTTAAATTTACACTAGAGGTGTTCAGCTGGGATTAGGCTAGTACTTGGCTTTCTGCAGACCAGTCAAGTTCTTCCACACTGACTTAAATCATTTCTTTCTGAACCTTGCCTTATACACAGATGCATTGTCAAGGGTCCTGTCCAAACGGTTGCTATAAAATTAGAAGCACACAATTCCCTAGAACAGTGATTGCCAACCTGGGGGTCACTAAAGATTTACAAGTTTGACCACAAGATGAAATTCCTGACAGTTAGTGCTACCGTTTAATATTCTGTATTATCATTAAAACCATTTGTTTACCAGGATTATAAAAACTCACCTAAATACTGTCCAACATTAAGCAAAGGTAGTAACAATCTCACACAGTCGCAGCATGCAGCGTAGGTTGTTTTATTTGAAAATATGCCGGAAAACAGTGAAGGGTTTTACAGAGGGAAATTATATGAATTAAAATATGAATGAATTAGGGGTGTGCAATATGACGATTTTTGAACGTGGACGATAAAAATCTCTCCACTATCTGCTTTTGAAGTAATATCGTAGTATCATGCTACAGAACATATTCTGTCAATTACAGTTCTGGCGCCACCATCTCTATATATTGTACAACATGTCGCAAAAGTACATCATTTGCATACAAGCCTTGCCGGTTAAATGTTTCATTCACACGCTGGTCTGACGTCTGCTTTTTCTGAGCGCATACACCAGAAGCGCGCACACTAAAAAATTTTGTGCTAATACTGTCAAAACACACAAGGCTTACATATAGACTCAGTTGGTTATGTCTAAAATGAAAGTAAACCGTTGAGAGAAAAATGGATACGTGTCTATAGATGCGTGCAGGGCTTACAGTACTGAACATGCAGCCGACTGTCATTTAAAGGGATAGTTCACCCTAAAATTTAATTTGTCATTATTTACTCACTCACATGTTGTCCCAAACCGGTATTCATTTATTTCTAGTGCTGAACACAAAAGAAGACATTTTGAAGAATCTGGGTAACCAAACAGCTGCTGGTCCACATTGACTTTGATAGAAGGAAAAAAATACTATGTAGTCACTGGGGACCACCAATGGTTTGGTTTTCCACATTCTTCAAAATAGCATGTATGTTCAGCAGAAGAAAGAAACTCACTCAGGTTTAAAACAACTTTTGAGTAAATGATGGTATAAAAATAAAACATTATGACAGAATTGACAGACAGATGACATTTTTTTATTTTTGGGGGAACTATTCCTTTAACGTTAATAAAACAACAAAACGCAAAGAGAAAAATCAGTCACTACTCTTGACTGAAGAACTTTAATACAGTTGCTTTAGGAATCAGTCTATATAGATTTTTATTTTTATATTTGTTCATTCAATTTCTTGAATGCTCCTGCTAAACCCACCTGTTGTACCTGGAAATAAAACACTGTTTGTTTTATTTGTACATTATGTGTATCTTCTTATTTTGTAATAAGAAATATAAAATAATGACAAAGATTTTTATCTTCGCCCACTTTGGCCTGTCTCCCGTTATTGTTCAAATCAACGCAAAAATCAGACCGAAGTTTTTATGCACAGTTGTAAATTTTAACCGGTAATTACCTAATGTTCTAAAAATCTGATAAAGTAATATAATCACCTATAATGAAAAAATTGAATGTTAAAATAGGGGTCCCCTGAAAAAAAGGTTGGGAACCACTGCCCTAGAATATCACTAAATGATTAAACATTAAGATTTGTACTCATGAAAATTACTCAAGAAAAGTATTTACAAAAGTAGTCAAGCCTGTTCATTAAAACAAAAGTTCAATACTTTTGGCAATATAGTGTAAGCAAATTTAAGACATGGTTGAAACATAACCAACCCTCTCTGTGCACGCCACTGTTAAAGATGAATGAAAAATAACCACCAACCTCCTTGTTCCTCATGTTTTATTCTGCAGGGTTCTGGTTCGGGTTCTGGTTCCTCCTGTTTTATTCTGCAGGGTTCTGGTTCAGGTTCTGGTTCCTCCTGTTTTATTCTGCAGGGTTCTGGTTCGGGTTCTGGTTCCTCCTGTTTTATTCTGCAGGGTTCTGGTTCGGGTTCTGGTTCCTCCTGTTTTACTCTGCAGGGTTCTGGTTCCTCGTGTTTTATTCTGCAGGGTTCTGGTTCCTCCTGTTTTATTCTGCAGGGTTCTGGTTCGGGTTCTGGTTCCTCCTGTTTTACTCTGCAGGGTTCTGGTTCCTCGTGTTTTATTCTGCAGGGTTCTGGTTCCTCCTGTTTTATTCTGCAGGGTTCTGGTTCCTCGTGTTTTATTCTGCAGGGTTCTGGTTCCTCCTGTTTTATTCTGCAGGGTTCTGGTTCAATAATGTTCTCCTCTCTCTCCTCTTTAACAAAAATCATCTTCACAGCAGCAGATCTCAGTTCAGATGATACTCCTCCAGATATTCCCGCTTGCTTCAACACTTAGTCACAACTGTGAGGATGAGAATATTACAGGTATGTACTGACCCGATTCAAAACCTGTATTTCTCTATTTACAGAAACAACATTTCTAACCGTTTGTATTAAAAAAGCATCAGGATAAAACAAACTGAACTTCTTCCTCTGAGGTTTAATGGTGTTTGGCAAACAAACGCATGTGTTTTAGCGCCACCCGCTGGACTGGAGTGAAGCAGCGAGAGAATGAGAGAAGTCAATATTTCAGTGAAAACCACTGAAAGCAAGGGTGAGGCCAGAAATGTTTAAGTGGGTGGGCCGACATAAAACCGGATGGGCAAGTTGCGTGTAGAAAGCTGCATAATTGCCAACAGAAAATACAGCACAAATGTTCAATGCACAACACTTCTAAAGCATTAATTAACATTAATTTCAACATTTACAAATAATTATAAAAAATTAAATTTATCTCTTAACAATCGTACCTGAGCTAACAAAAAGTTGTAGCCTATTTTTATTAACTAACCTTAAAAAAGATTAACCAATTCTGTAACAAATGTAGGCTATTTCTCATTGTTAATGTAGTTAATGCATTACCTAACGTAAGTTTATTGTAAAGCATTAGTCTGAGACAATGGAGCTACGCAGATGATCTTATAATCAAGGGTCTCTGTCAGTTCGCGTTCAAAGGAGAGTAAACGAATACCGCAGAAATGTGTGCAGCTGCAAATATGCAGTTTGTTGTGGAGAAGAGTATGTAGCACAACGTTTATGTGTTTCTTTCTACAAAGGATTTTTAACAATTTAACAAACTCTGGCAATTAAAAATCTAAGGGGACTCACAGAAAACCTGTATTCTCCATCTGTTGAAAACTCAGAAGCGAAGACCAGGAGACTCTTGGGTATCTTCATTGAATGAGCAGAGTTCTTTATTGAATGCACTGCGTGGCGCTGCAGTCACCAAAAGCCTAACTAAGGGAGTATTACATTGTAGTTTATATACATTTAGGGGGCAGTGCTTAGAAATGGAGACAAAACACCTGGGTGACGACCTTAAACAAAGCATGCAAATGAAGTATTCAGGTATAGCAACCTTCCCCCATTACACTAGTCCTAATCCAATCAGGATAACTACTCAAATACTGGGGCAGAATACAAACAAAAGGTGAGAGTCTCAGTAATCTGGCTCTTTTGACTTGAAATAAGAGAACAGAAACTGGCAGGGACCTCTTGCTACAAACTTTGTTTAACAGAATCGTTCATCTGACGTCATCATCTTTACCATAAATGCTAAATACAATGTATTTTACTTTAGTTTCTCAGGTGATTGTATGTAAGGACATAGGATCAGTAGATCTAAGAAATTTAAGATTCTCCATCAAATATAAATATAGAAATTTCCTCAAAGAGTTTGGGAGAGTGACTGATATTTCAGGCAGCAGCGGTGAGAGAGGAACTTACTGAGTTTAGGGATCAAACCAAACGCCCTGTGATAAAGTCTGAGGCTCAATCCTTCTCAGAGGAGCTGGGATCAAACCATTTCAGGTTTATTCCCTTTCATGAAGAAACATCAGCAGCTCAAATGGTGCAAGTCCTTTAAATCCTGTGCAAGTTCTTTGACATTCAAGTCTGAGTTTCCTTTATAGTGCAGTGCCTCACATTGTTCTGTCAGCTCCTCGTGTGAGAGACTTTTGAGCGCTTTCCAGCTCAACTGGTAGAGCATGGTGCTAGCAATGCCAAGATCATGGGTTCGATTCCCAGGGAAAGCAAGAGCTGGTCAAATGTAAAACTGTAACTTGAATGCAATGTAAGTTGCTTTGGATAAAAGCGTCTGCTAAATGCATAAATGTAAATGTAAATGAAGGGCTGAGGTCCACAAAGCTGCACTTTTCATGCAGACCATTTGATGAATCTTTAAGTGATGCCTTGAAGAAGCTGAAGGTGACATTTTGGTATTGATGCTGTTGATGCTGATCTCAGCACTCTGTCAATATCCAAATTACTGTCAATATCCAAATTAGTTGGTCTTACTCTCCCAGCGACTGTAGCTGAAGCAAAGAGGAGCTCAAATCCTACCTGAGTTCCATCGTCATGTCACAAGAACGCCTCAGTGGCCTTGCTCTCATCTGTATTAACCCTGCAGTTGCTGGCCAGATTTGTTATTTGGTGCTCTCACCCAGGGCGCAATAAAAACTAGAACCTCCACTGATTACGTCAAACAAATTATGTTTTGTTTTGTATGTTTTGTTTCTAAATTGTGAACATATTTTACCAACTGATTCTATGTAATTTAACAATGATTACTCACAAATAAAACTGTATGCAATGCAGTTAAATAATTACAATCAGTGATCCACAATAATTACAATTATAATTTTATAACTTCAATGTATGTAACAGTACGGCATTACACAGTCCATAAATTAGTACAATAGTTAACAAAAGAAAAGTCAGTAAACTCAGTAAAGTGTAAGTGTTATCTGCAGTGAGTAAGGTTGTTTTCTCTGTGGCAGTGGCTGTGAAGTGAGCCGAAGTGCAGTCATCTCTGCAGGGCTCTCAAACTCTGCTCCTGGAGATACAACACTCAAAACTTGGCGTCTCGTGTGGAGCTGATGAATGAATTAATTTCTCATGTACAAACTGATGAGGTTGTGGGTCAGTTATATTTGAAGTTTAGTAAACTTCACCAAACCCACACTAAAAAAAATCAACGAGTCATGTAAAACCCAGTAAACATTGAGATTATTATTTGTGTCATTAGAATAAAATATTTGGATATAATAACCAAAGTAACTAAATTGAACAACAATCTCTTTTATTTCATTTAATATTTTCATTTCATTTACGGTTTTAATAAACATGGACTTTACTTTCTTTAAAAAAGGCTTATTTCTGCTATTGCAGGCTCATTTTGTAAATGTAAGCTATTAATTTAAATTACATACAAGCGCAAACTGGTGCTTAATGCTAATTTGCCACATTTGCAACATCAGGTGATTATGTTCACCCATCTATGCAAATGTCTCTTTCTGTATAGAGACAAAAGAATGAGGTTAATCACTGTCTGTCAGGTCAGTTTATAGTGATTGTCTCATCAACACAAAACAACTTCAAGCAAACAGTGTCACATCATATCTAAATTAATTCTAATTTTATTCAAACTTGGAGTAATGTTCCTCTAAAACCATCAGGAATCAAGTGAGAATAAGTTTATATTATATCCATATATTTTATTCTAATGTCACAAATAATAGGCTATACTTAAGGTTTACTGGTTTTATATGAATCTTTGATTGTTTTGTAGTGTGGGTTTGGTGAAGTGTGCTAAACACAAACATTGTGTATTGTTGCAATCAGTGAGTGCTGTTGGAAATTTTCTTCTAAAATGAGCATTTTTATCAAGCTCCTGTGTGTAGGTTCAGTTATTTCTCTTTAAGGCAAATAAAATAACTTATTAATTTCCATTAAAGTGACATTACTGAACCTGCACATAGTAGCCTAATAAAAATGCTCATTCTAGAAGAAAATGTCAAACAGCACTTAAAGTGTAACATATGCTTTTCACTGTATGTTTATGCAACAATATACAAGATCGTGTCTGCCTTGTTTTCATCGAGTACAGCACTGTTTGTATTCTTTTAAAACTTTGCACTTCCTCACATGCTTGCCTGCTGTTCTAAGTTCAAGGTCTTAGGACTCATTAAGAACTTTAAGTTCATTAAGACCAGAGTGATTTTGTGTTTTTGTATGTTTGTGTGAACAATTATGATATTCGTGTGATAATGTTGCTGTTGATGAATGTGATCTGTGAGAGGAATGAATGAGAACCGATGGCAAGTTTTGCTGCTGCAATTTTTTATTTATATAAAAAAAATATCTGACATTTATCTTTGGTAGATCAAATTTGCTATAGTTACTGTACATGGTTAAAATTAAGAACAGATACTGCTAAATACTTCATATAAAATGAGCCACATCGTCTGTTAGATCTGAGACTTTTGTTGTAAAATAATAGAAAAATACATTATGCCTGATTAATGTTCAAGTCCCTCTCTTCTTTGCTTTATTTTATGTTTAAAACATAATATTAGAATTTTTGAAGAATAAAATAACAGCACTTATTTTATTATTCATTTATTTTTTCCTTTCTTTTTTATTTTTTATAAATAAATATTTATATTCAGCATCAGAAATAATGTTAAATTGATAAGATTTCTATATTTTGAATAATAATCTGCCAGGATTCAATCAATCAATCCTGTAAAAATATCACAGAAAAATATTAAGCAGCACAATTGTTCCCGAAGTTGACAATACATTGAAGGATCATGTTTATTCGTTTAAGAATCAAGCAGAAGCTTATTTGTGAGTAAAATCTTTAACTAAATTACATCACTTTTGTTTGTATTTAGAGAGATATCTACCGATCAAAGATATATGCTCCAGACACCCAAACATTAATATCTGACCTCTGCAGAGTATGCATACTCATTTGTTTTAAAACACAGAAGACTGGAGTAATGATGCTGAATATTCACAATATTAAAGACTGCCCCTTCAATAAATAAATAAATAAATAAAACCTTATATAAATAAGATTCATTTATTTTTTGTCGTGTCCTCCTTGTTGTTGAGAAAACCTATTTATAAGATAAAAGCTTATTTTACGATGATCAGTGAATTATGTGTACCAAACAAGCAAAGAAGAATGAAATATAAAGGGGTGTGCAGTGGTGTAGCGAGTCAGTCCCGGGCCCATATGCAAAAAAATTGTACGGGCCCCCCCCAAACAATATGGGCTCCAACTCGCATAACTTGTTGATTTTTCTGACATAAATACCGTTACGTGACTATTCACAAGCTGTTTTAATTAAATGCTTGGAAATAATATTTAACGTTTTTAAGTCCAGTCATTGCACGCAAACCACCCAATAATTGCAATAGGCTTTGTGTTTTTTTATTTTAACACAAAGTCTCATCTTTCTGTAAATTTTAAGATCAAATACAAACAATAAATGTGTTTTGCGCTCTTTTATTTGTAGTGAGGTAACTACATTCGCCTCAGTTCAAGCTGCATGTGAATCAATTACATATTTTTTAATATTTGCATCACGAAATAAACATGAATAAATATTTGAATCATATTGAAAAAAAAATAAGAACAATTTATACAAACGAATGTCTCACGAAATCGATCAATTAGAGTTTCAAAAATATCTATAAGCCTACGTGTTATTGCTGTTTTTCGTGTTAAGAACAATGCCACAGACTTTTTTGTTGTTGTTGTTGTTACGGAGTGTAATTTTTACATTAATTTCATGCAATATAATATGATTTTATTATCGTAATTTTTACTTTATTAATTTGGTATGAAGGTAATCTTATATAGTTATTTTTCAGTGTGACACTGAAATGCCTCTGTAGGGTATTTGTACTGCATGCAAACATAATCTTGGCACAGCAGCCCAGAAAAAAATTAATAAAATTGGTATTAAGTTTGAAGATCCTGACTCCACATATATATCCTCATTGGGCACGCCTTTAGAGATAAATGCATCTTTACGGATTACATTGGCTAATGAAAGAGTTTTTAATTTTTGATTTTAATTATTTCGTTGTACTGTAGTATTTTATATCATTCTATAAATATATTTATTATGTCAGTGAGGCAAGTATTTGCTGAGTTTCGGTTCAGTTTTTGTGAAGTGTTCCTGCTCAAGATCAAGACCACGTTTGTTTTCTTTAATTTAAAATGCAAAACATTTTGTTGATATTGTGAGTGCACACAAATAAAACTATTTGCAGCTTCGAATGATGTATACTCTTACCTTTATGACGAAAAATTATGCCGTATTTTAATTTCCCACTCTTTTTATATTTTATATTTATCACACATTTATCTTAAATTTTTAAATGTATATTGTGAAATGCATGACGTTTTTATGTCTAAAATCGTGTTTATTTGAGAAGGCTAAACTGATCAAATGCTTAACTCACTGTCTGGCGCTGACCGCTTGTTATTTAAAAAAAAAAAATACAACTTGAATTTAACAAACATAAAATGTTCCAATCATATTTCTAAATTATCTACGAAACGAAATATAACCACTTTGCCATTAAGAACCAAAACTGAACTTTTTTAATGGCTGCAACAGTAGCTGTGTAGCTGTGTTACAGCCTGTGTAAAGGGGAAGAGAGAGAGAGAGAGAGAGAGAAAAGACACGGGCTCGGGTGGAGAATTCTGATAAGCTGTCGGACAAGGGCCGGGCCCGTGCAGGGCTCTATATTCGTTCACTTGTTTCAATTAAAAGTTCCCCCTAGGCTCGGCTGGCCCCCAATCTGCCCGGGCCCATATGCACATGCGGATTTTTTTTTTTTTTTTTTTTTTTTTTCAACTCTTTATTTTCTTTTTCATTGAGAAAACCTACATACATACAGTACCGCCTAAACCTTTAAAAGAAAAAAATGGACCATATATCAAGTTCTCTTGGTGGTACTCTAACACAGTGAGTTTAGCCTATTGCAAAAAAGAACTCAACCCCCCCCCCCCCCCCCCCCATCCTTCTAACATTGATCAAATTGTTTGTAGAAGGTTCATAGAAAATAAAATAAAAGGCATATTATACATGAGTAACATTTATAGTCATAATATAGAGCTGGCTGGGACAGAAATTATAATTGAAGCAAGGTGTACATGGACAATGAAATCAAAAAAGACATTATAAAATAAGTAATGAAATAAATAAATTAACATACAACAGTCTTGTGGAAGTCCATATCAGTTTAGTCTATCTGCAAAAATAATATGAATGGTTCCCAAATCTTTTTGAAAATGGACAGTTTATCATTTAGTATGAATCTCAATTCTTCTAAGTGTAACATGTTTCCAAGTTCTCTAGCCCACACTTCAAAGGTGGGAACAGCATCAGTTTTCCACATTTGTAAAATGATTTTTTTTGCAATACACATACAGAATAGAATTGCTTGTGTTTGGTTTCTACTGCAAGAACTGTCCACTACTCCTAAAAGTCCAATACTAGGATCAGGTTCCAGATTCATTGAATACACTTCAGAAAGAAATTTAAATATATTTTTCCAGAATGGTTGTAATTTACTGCATGCCCACAAAGAATGAAACAAAGTTCCTGTTGACACATTGCACTTATTACAACATGAAGAAATTGTTGGAAATATTTTATGAAGTTTTGATTTGGAATAATGGAGCCTATGAATTACCTTATATTGGATCAGATGATGCCTTGCGTTCACAGAACATGAATGTACATTACTCAAGCATTCATCCCACCTGTCATCACTAATGCTAATACCCATTTCATCTTCCCAGTCCTGTCTTATTTTGTCTGTATTACTGTCCACCTTCCCTAACAGTAACTTGTACAGATTAGATACATTACCAATACTTCCAGGATGTAAATTAACAATTGTGTCTAATGTAGGATCCAACCTCTCAGTTTCGAAGTCTTTAATATGTTTTCTAACAAAATCTCTAATTTGCAGATAGCGAAAAAAATTTGAGGGAGTAAGGTTGTAGTTTTGTTTTAGCTGTTCAAAAGAGCTAAATGTTCCTCCTTTGTAAAGATCTTGAATTGTTAATATGCCCTTATCTTTCCATTTAGAAAAAAAAAGATCATTTAATCCAGGAGGGAATGCATGATTATTGCAAATTGGAGAGTCCAAATACATATCCGGAATTTTCAAGTGTGCTTTAATTTGTTTCCATATTTTAATTGAATTAGAAATAATTATATTACCTTTAATATTTGTTGTATCTATTTTGATAGGACTGTTTAGCAGAGCTGGTAAGGAGGTCATATTGCAAGAAGCGTCCTCTATAGCTAACCATTCTGGCTTGTCTCTTTGTTCCACCAAATAAGTCTTTCTCCACCACGCCAGTGTGTTTAAATTAGCTGCCCAATAATAATATTTAAAATTGGGAAGACCAAATCCTCCTAGATCCTTTGGCTTATTTAAATGTTTTTTATTAATCCTAGCAGTCTTATTAGCCCAAATAAATTGAGTTATTATTGATTCTAGATGTTTAAAATAACTTAGAGGAATAAAGAAAGGGATAGCTTGAAAAACATACAGAAATCTTGGTAATACAACCATTTTTATAACATTAATCCTACCTACCATGGACATAGGGAGTGTCTTCCAAAAACTAATATCACTTTTAAGCTGATCTACTTTTTTTTTCCAATTCAGTTGTAATAATAAATTAGGCTTTCTAGTGATCATTATACCCAAGTATTTAAAGGAGTTGTTAGCTATTTTAAATTTAACTTTTTCTAAAAATTCTTTATCTAGGTCATCAGAAATAGGCATTAGTTCGCTTTTTTCCCAATTTATTGTAAAACCAGAAAAACTACCAAATTTGTCAATAAGATCAAATAATGGGGGTATAGATTTTTCAGGATTGGAGATGTACAAGAGTATATCGTCTGCGTACAACGAGAGATGTTGATGTCTTCCTTCAGTCTTTATTGGTGTTATACTAAGATGTTGTCTAATACTAGCTGCCAGTGGTTCCATTGATATTGCAAATAAAAAGGGAGATAAAGGACATCCCTGTCGTGTACCACGGCTTAGCTGAAACATATTTGAGATGTCTTGATTTGTGATAACAGAGGCTACTGGATATGCATATATTATTTTAATCCATTTAATAAATTCTGTACCAAAATCGAACTTTGTAAGGGCCGCAAACATATATTCCCATTCCAACTGGTCAAAAGCTCGCAGAGCATCAAGTGCAATTATACATGCTTTAGTGTGTTTCTTACTATACATTATATTGAATAGCCGTCTCAAATTAAAATGAATATGTCTACCCGGCATAAAACCGGTCTGGTCTTGATGAACAATTGAACCCATGTATTTTTTCAATCTATTCGCTAAAATTTTGCTTATAATTTTTGACTCATTTGGAATGAGAGAAATCGGTCGATATGAAGACATCTGCAGCTTATCCCGTCCAGGTTTTGGGATTAATACAATATTTGCTTGATACATTGTTGATGGGAATTTGCCCTGTTCTTTTGAATTTTTAATCAGACGATGCATCAATGGTGCAAGATGATTTTTAAATTTTTTGTAGAATTCGGCACTAAAGCCGTCTGGACCAGCGGATTTATTATTAGGTAGCTGTGAGATTACTTCGTTCACTTCCTCTAATGTGATCTCTTCGTCTAAACACTGTTTTGCTTCAGAATTAAGAGTTGGCAGTTCTATATTTGATAAAAAATCATCTATTGCTTTTTGGTTTATGTCCTTTTTTGATTTATACACTTTTTTATAAAAGTCAGAGAAGCTATTATTGATATCTTTAGGATCAACTAAAGCCTCCCCATTTTCTGACTTTATTTTATATATTGCACGTGATGCATGAGAATGTTTCAGTTGTCGTGCAAGTAATTTTTGAGGTTTATCACCAATTTCAAACTGTTTTTGTTTGATTTGCATAAGTTGTTTTGAAACTTTTTTTGCAAGTATAGAATTATACTCACTTCGCAGTGAAACTATTTTTTTGAGAGTGGATTCACAATTGGTTGACCTATATTCCTTCTCTAATTTTGTTACTTGTGTGTCAATTTCAATCAATTTTGCCTTATTCTGTTTATTTTTGGCTGCCTGATATGACATGATGTCACCTCTTATTACTGCTTTCATTGCTTCCCAGAGGATCGAATCTGATACATCTCCCTTGTCATTATTTTCTAAGAAGGATACAAATCTGTCAGCTAAATATTCGCAAAAGTTGACATCTTTTAATAACATATTATCAAATTTCCAAATCCTGCTTCCTCTAGACCGATTTATTTTTAAAATAAGAGAAACTGGGGCGTGGTCTGATATGAGTCTAGTGTGATATTTTGTTGAAGTAACATATTGTAACAGTCTCGAATCAATTAAAAAAAGATCAATTCTTGAATATGTTTTGTGAACTGAAGAGTAAAATGAAAAATCATGATCTGTGGGATGTATAGCTCTCCAGCTGTCCACCAAATTTAACTTTTGCATATAATTATTTAATAACAGCGATGATTTGCTTGTTGTTGTTCGACGGGGTTGTGTATCTAACCTAGCATTTAACACACAATTATAGTCACCTGCCATAATGATTTGTGTATTCATGAAATCTGGTATTCTTTTAAAGACTTTCTCAAAAAATGAAGGGTCATCAAAGTTAGGCCCATAGATATTAACTAAAGTGATAGATAATGAGTTTATTTCCCCAATTACTATCAAGTATCTGCCATTTATATCGTGAATTGTTTGTTTGTGAATAAAGGGAACAGATTTTTTAATTATAATCGCTACTCCTCTAGCTTTAGTGGAAAAACTTGATTGGTAAACTTGAGACATCCACGGAGCTTTGATACTAAACCTTGCTGTGGTTTTAATGTGCGTTTCTTGAAGGAATATTATCTCTGCACCAATTTTCTTAAGATGTGCATAAACTTTCCCTCTTTTGATTGGACTATTAATTCCACGTACATTCCAACTTAACATAGTCAATGTCCCGCCATCGTTAACATTTATATTATTCACTGTTTAAAACAAAATTGTATTGTAATTGACCTTCTTGAATACTTTTTTTAATTGAACCTTCTAAATAAAGGAAAATAACATTCCAATGAACACGAAAAGTGAACCTTAAAGAATAGAACAAAATCCAGACTCCACCCACCCTCCCCCCTATTATTGTATCCCATGTAACCATTATGGATACTCTTTCCCTTAAAGATAACTTTTGCATCTGTCAACTCACCCTCGATGCCCCTTGGCATTCTTCCATTGAGATAGTCACCGCATATCTCAAAATAACACCATAATGATAGTTTATAGTCTTTTGTTAATCAAATAAGTTCGTAGCTATACTCGTTCGTTATGACTCTTTTGCCACTTTCAACCGGTCAGTCCAATTGCTTTACCAGTTGTCCACTGTTTGACGTAGATATGATTCGGCCATCTCCGGTGAATCAAAAGCCTTTGTTTCATTACCTTTGATGGTTACGATGAACTTTGAGGGAAAACGAAATCCACATCTCACCTCATGCTCTCTGCATTTTTTTCGTATGCTGTCAAACTTTTGTCTCTGTTTCATTACGTCGGTTGCAAGATCAGGAAAGATATGTATCGTTGTACCATCGTATTGCAGGGGTTTCGATCTTGCCAAACGTAGAATGCTTTCCTTCATTTGGTAATGATGAACTCGAACAATAAATGCCCGGGGTCTCTCATCTCTTGATGGTTGTGGCGATCGGTGTGCCCTGTCGATCACTGGACTTTCGAAATTCCCTTCACTCAGTACTTGCATCAAAAGTTTGGTCACAAACTCTGTTGGTTTACCTTTCTCAACACCTTCCTTTATTCCATAAATCCTGATGTTTTGACGTCGCGATCTTGATTCTAAATCACATGTCTTTTCCCGAAGTTTTCCACATTCAGCCTCCAGGTTTGCACATCGTTTCTCCAGCAATTCAATGCGGGTTTCGTGAACTTTAGTCACCTCCTCCGCTTCAGTCACCCTGGCAGAGATATTAGCAAGCGATACCTTTACTTCGGATAATGTAGACGAAAGAACATCAAATTTTTGGTCGAAGGAGCTGTTCAAATTAGCAATTGCTTCCAGAATGTCTGAATTTGTGGCGTCTGTAGAGTTAGCCTTGTTGCTAGCGTGGCTAGCACCTGTCGGCGATTCGGAAGAATTGGTCGTGTTTTCTTCATCGATACACGACTTTTCAGCTTTCTTTTGCTTTGCTGGCATTTTTAGATCTTCTCGAACGAGTTTTTAGTACTTTTAAAAGACTATAATGTATTTATTTATATGAAATTATTGAGATTATCGGAGAGCTATTGAAAACACGTCTACTCCATTCGCCGCTGGAAGCGCGCCCCCCGCACATGCGGATTTTATCCATAACGATAATCAGACTATATTTTTCTGAGTGTATTGTGCTGCAGGACTGCCGTGGACAGCTGACTCCTAAAGTTTTTGATATTCTTCATGTTCTGCGTGGTCAGTTCACAGCAGTGATAGAAATTAATATTTTCCAACAAAAGTTATTTTTATTGCCCCTTTATGGGCATTTTTACTTTTATAAAGCCTTTTTTTCTAGAAGTGTGCATTATCTTTTGCGTCAAATTCTTATATTTAATCAATGAAGTGAATTAGAATAAGACATTTGGGGCTGTTGCCAAACCAATAAAATCATTATAAACAAAATTCATCTTTGCAATGCACAGGGAACAAAGAATCTGTATCTGAAGAGGCATTTAGATGCATTTACACTGTTTAATGCAGGAGATGAATGCTTTAACCTGCAGTTACAAATGCATAAATAATGTTTTGATTTTTTAATCCTAAAACGTTGACACAACAGCAACATGACACAAGCAATTGATAATAGGAAACAGCAGACAACTGTGTACATAATCAATTGTACCGAATGTAATGAAGCATTTGTTACTTGTTCAAAAGAGACAAATTGCGTTAATGATGAGCACAAGTGACTAGATGATGTGGACGTTGAACATATAGTTTTGAGAATTTCATCTGTGATCTGAGAAATGTACCAAAGCAACTGAGAAACCTGGAAGTAAATTGTAAAGTCAGTTATTCAACATGTAATAAAAAAAATTGTAATGCATTCATTTACATTTAAAAAATGTACTTTATTTTGTTTATACATGATTCCCTGCTTTTCCTGCAGGTGCTAAACACTCTTTGGTTTGTCCTCATCTGCAAATAAGTTGTCCACAAATGACAACTGATCTTTCGCAAAAACAAGAGGTTCAAGGTTCTTGTTTATTTGTCACATACACAATCATACAGGGTGTAACGCGGAGGCTGTATCGTTAAGATCCATATGCAGCTTTATTAAATCACCAAGCAGGTCAAACAGGCATAAATCACACTCCAGTGTCAGGAACAACGTAGATAAGGCAGAATCATAAACAGTATTCGGGCAAGTGGTCAGGGCAGGCGGCAGGCAGGTAACTAAACAGATTAACACAGCAGAGAAGGTCAGATCGGGCAGGCAGAGTTCGTTCGTAAACGGATTAACAGTCCAGGTCGGTAACGGGGAATCAATCAGGGAATAAATGCTCGGAATTGTCTGCATGGCAAGAACAAGACTTCGCACTGAGGTGAGTTGGAGAGCATGTTAAATAGACCAGGGTCAATGGGCAACACCTGTGCGGTGAATCAGTCTCAGGTACGGGGTGTATGGGAAATGAAGTCCGAATGGATTTGGATTTAAAACTCAGGTGAGGGTTCCCTCTGGTGGCGATCGGAGGGAGCCACAGAGGCTGAATTCATGACAGAGCCCCCCCCCCTGTGAGCGGCTCCTGAAGCGAAGAGGCAAACGACGCCGGGGTCTGGGGGCCGGTTTCTCCGGGTGGTCACGATGGAAGTCTGTGGTGAGAGAAGGGTCCAAGATGTCCTCTGCATTGACCCAAGACCGTTCCTCCGGACCGTAACCCTCCCAGTCCACTAGATACTGCAGTATCCGGCCCCGGCGACGGGAGTCCAGAATCTCCCGAACCTGATAGGCCTCCTCGCCATCTATGATGAGGGGAGGAGCCCTCTGGTCACCAGCCTCCTCCTGGGTCTCCTCTCCTCTCGGACCACCAGCGGGCTTGAGCAAAGAGACATGAAAAGTGGGTGAGATACGATAATTATCAGGTAGAGCTAGGCGAAATGAAACAGGAGTGATTTGTCTAGTGATTTTGAATGGACCCACGTACCTGGGACTGAGCTTCTTGCAGGGTAGTCGGAGACGAAGGTCCCGAGTGGACAGCCAAACCCATTGGCCTGGTTGGTAATCTGGATTGGGACGACGGTGACGATTGGCTTGTTCCTGTGTTCGGCGAACTGCTCTCTGAAGGTGTGTGTGAGCCTCATTCCACACCTCCTCACTGCGTTGTAGCCAAGAGTTTATGGCGGGGAGTTCAGATGGTTCCCCTGACCAGGGGAACAGCGGTGGTTGAAATCCCAGAATACATTGAAAGGGGGTGATTCTGGTAGCAGGTTTGTGGAGTGAATTTTGTGCGTATTCGGCCCAGAATAGGTAACGGCTCCAGTCTGACTGATTGCGGTGGCAGTATGAGCATAGGAATCGGGTAAGCTCTTGATTGAGGCGTTCAACTTGTCCATTCGATTGAGGATGGTATCCGGAGGTGAGGCTTACGTTAATGTTGAGTTTCTGACAGAATGCTTTCCAGACGTGTGACGTGAATTGGGGACCTCGGTCTGAGACAATATCCTCGGGGAGACCGTAAAGCCTGAAAACGTAATTGCAGAGAGATTCAGCAGTTTCTAAGGCTGTGGGCAGTTTAGGTAACGGGATCAGACGACAGGCTTTGGAGAAACGATCAATGACCGTAAGGATTGTTGTGTGACCCTGTGAGACTGGTAGATCAGTCACAAAATCGATGGCAATGTGACCAGGGGCGTTCTGGAATGGGTAGTGGATGGAGCAAGCCGGCGGGTAACTGATGCGGGGATTTGGATATGTTGCATGTCTCACAGTTCTTGATGTAGGTTATAGTGTCAGTTGGAATTGAAGGCCACCAGAAACGGTTATTCAACAATTGTATAGTTGCTGCAATACCTGGAAGACCGGAACTGGGAGCTGAATGGACTAACTTGAGAACTCTTTGTCGTAGGACTTGAGGTACATAGGTAAGATTCGGCTTAAGGATCTGCGTTCTGAGCCTCTGCAATTTCCGTCATGATGTCCCATTGAATGGGAGCGAGGATAATGGAAGAGGGTAGAATGAGTTCCTGACTAGGTTTGGAAGTGGAGGATTCGTAGAGGCGTGATAGGGCATCTGCCTTGGTGTTTTGTGAACCTGGACGGTATGTGATTCTGAAATCGAAACGTGTAAAGAAAAGGGCCCACCTAGCCTGCCTGTGATTGAGCCTCTTGGCGGATTTTAAGTACTCCAGGTTGCGATGATCCGTAAGGACGGTGAAGGGGTGTTTGGCTCCCTCGAGCCAATGACGCCATTCCTCAAGCGCAGCCTTCATGGCTAGAAGTTCTCGATTGCCCACATCATAGTTCTGTTCTGCTGGGGTGAGCTTGCGTGAGTAGAAGGCGCAAGGGTAGAGTTTGAGTGGATCGCCCTGGCGCTGTGAGAGAACTGCCCTGATGCCTGTGCTGGATGCGTCCACCTCCACTACAAACTCACGTTCTGGATCTGGATGATGTAGAATGGGCGCGGTGGTGAATCGTTCCTTTAGGGTTTGAAAGGCCTGTCGGGCGGTAGGAGACCAGGTGAGGCGTTGACTACTTCCTTTTGTCATGGAAGTTAATGGAGCAGCTACTGAGCTGAAATTGCGAATGAACCTCCGGTAGAAATTGGCAAAGCCTAACTGTGCGTTCACACCGCCGCCGGCGAGAGAGTCAAAATTCGCTCTGGCCGCCCTGCCAACGACGCTGTACAAAGATTCGTTGACGCTCTGAGGAGCGAACGGTTGATCTTGTATTTAAAGGAGCCGCAAAGGAAACAAGCATATTTATCTTGTGCAGACTGATCACAAGAAGGGTATAAGTTAACCTCATTAAATATTTTAATTGTGAAAGTAAGAAATTTATCAATGGAAAGAGCTTTATAGTTACAACAATTATAGTTACATGTTTGCTAACGAAATAAACCAATAAATGCCATTTGTGTGGTGTTTTTTGTTGGTTAAGTGCTAGTCTAATTTCAACATGCAGTTTATAGGAGACGTTTACTAGCCTAGGTCTTTAATTAACATTAACGTTAATTTGTGCGCAGCCTACATTCCAAACTGTCCTGGTTGAAGTGTCTTAATGTAATTGGTCAACTATGTTGTTTTGAGGAAATTAATAGCATTCCCGCTGAAAAAAACAAAGCGTTCTAGCGCTAAAATGCTTGGGAACTAATGTGGTCGGAACCAAAGTTTACAAGACTGTGTTCTCTGGACTCCTCTCAAGCGGAGGACTTCTACATTCTGATTGGTTGCCGCCGAACCGCGTCATAGCTCATTACCATGAAGTTGACTTGATTTCAACTCTCCTCGACGCTCTCACCGCCCAAAACTCGCCGCGCCGCTCTCGCCGGAGCTCGCCACCGGCTCACATTGAAAATGAATGACTTCCGGCCACTTTGACGCTCTCGCCGCGTGCGGTGTGAACGCACAGTTAGAAGCGTTGGAGTTCTTTCAGGTTAGTGGGTTGAGGCCAGTTAACAACAGTGTGGACCTTCTGATCTTAAATGGCTACCCCTCCAGAACTGATCACATAGCCGAGGAAAGATACTGACTCCTGGTGAAATTCGCATTTCTCAGCCTTGGCATATAGCTGGTGGTCGATGAGTCGACGAAGCACGGCCTGGACGTGCTGTACGTGTTCCCTGAGTGATCTGGAATATATTAGTATATCGTCAATGTAAACAATTAGCCAACGGTTTAGCATGTCTCTGAACACCTCATTGATGAATGATTGGAATACTGAAGGACTATTGGAGAGCCCGAAGGGCATAACAAGATATTCATAGTGACCTGACGTGGTGGAAAAGGCAGTCTTCCATTCATCACCTTCTCGAATGCGGATGAGATTGTATGCACTCCGCAGATCCAATTTGGTGAAGTATCTGGCCTCCCTGAGTTGTTCTAGAGCCGCTGGTACTAGGGGTAATGGATAACGAAACTTAATGGATATTTCATTTAGGCCTCGGTAATCGATACATGGACGAAGTCCCCCATCCTTCTTCTTGACGAAGAAAAACCCAGCAGAGGCAGGAGAGGTTGATGGTCTGATGAACCCCTTAGCTAGTTCCTCTTCAATATAAGACTTCAAAGCTTCAGCCTCTGGTTGGGAAAGAGGGAAAATTCTACCCTTGGGGGGTTGTGAGCCTGGTTGGAGATCTATGGCACAGTCGCCAGCTCTGTGTGGTGGAAGTTGGGTAGATTTGGTCTTGCTGAAGGCCTCAGTAAGATCGTGGTACTCAGAGGGAAGTTGTCTCTTGGAAGTGTCTGACGAACCCGTGACGGAGGTGAAGTGAAGACAATTCCGTTGGCAGTATTCTGACCATTGAGTTATTTGACGTTCTGACCAGCAAATGGAGGGTTATGTCTCTCGAGCCAGGGCAGTCCTAGGATGATGGGTGTTTGTGGTGACTGGAAAACGAATAGTCTGATGAGTTCTTGGTGAAGAGCCCCAACACATAATTGCAGTTCTCTGGTAATGGAGTGAACTCGACCGGTGCCCAGCGGTCGGCCATCTAATGCTGCCACTGCCAAATGAGATACACATGGGTCAAGGACAATATTGTGGGTCTTGGCAAAGGTAGAATCAATGAAATTTCCAGCAGCACCCGAGTCAATCAAAGCCCTAGTTTCAATGATGTGTCCATTAAAATTTAGTGTGACTGGAAGTTCAAGTACATTGGAAGGGATTTGATTGTCACTCACCGCTGAAGAAGTACGGGATGGACGAGTGGGACAAGTCGCCCTCAGATGCCCTGATAGTCCACAATACAGACACAGATTCTGACGAACGCGCCTCTCTCTCTCCTCCACACTGAGATGAGTAAATCCGACCTGCATGGGTTCGTGGTCCGAAGATGACGTAGTCATGTCGGTGGCAGTTGAGAGGTGACGCTGCGGACGGCGCGTGTGAATGAGGTTGTCTATTCTGATGGCTAGATCAATGAACTGGTCCAGAGTTTTCCCATCATCCCGACAGGCGAGCTCCGATTGCAGTTCCGAGTTCAGCCCCTTGCGAAAGTGCAATTTTAATGGATCATCCGGCCATCCAGTCTGAGCGGCGAGTGTGCGAAATGACAGGGCGTAATCAGCTGCTGTGCCTCTTCCCTGCCGAAGCGAAATCAGTTGCTCCCCTACTTTCTTTCCTCCTGCAGGGTGTTCAAAGACCTCCTTAAAGCGCTGGATAAACGCCGAAAAGGTGGGGAAAACTGAATGATCATCCCTCCACACAGCGGTAGCCCACTCCAGGGCTCTTCCCGTTAACAGTGAGCAGACGAAAGCGATGCGGCTGTCATCTGTGGGATATAGCAGAGGTTGTTGATTGACAAACATGGAACATTGTAATAGGAATCCCTTACATTTCGAGGAGGTGCCGTCAAACTTGTCTGGGAACGCCAGGCGAGGGCTGGTAGATGATGAAGATGCGGTCGCTGTGTTTGGTGAAGCTCGTGGAGGTGGTTGAACTGCAGGTGTATGCAGACGCAAATCCTGTAAAGCTTTTAACATCTCTTCAGACATTAAGGTAAGGCGATTGAGTTGTTGCTGATGGGTGGCTAAGATTGAGGCTTGAGTAGTTACCTCGGTGGTGAAGTGATAGAACGCCGCTGGATCAATATCTGGCGAAGTCTTCTGTAACGCGGAGGCTGTATCGTTAAGATCCATATGCAGCTTTATTAAATCACCAAGCAGGTCAAACAGGAATAAATCACTCTCCAGTGTCAGGAACAACGTAGATAAGGCAGAATCATAAACAGTATTCGGGCAAGTGGTCAGGGCAGGCGGCAGGCAGGTAACTAAACAGATTAACACAGCAGAGAAGGTCAGATCGGGCAGGCAGAGTTCGTTCGTAAACTGATTAACAGTCCAGGTCAGTAACGGGGAATCAATCAGGGAATAAATGCTCGGAATTGTCTGCATGGCAAGAACAAGACTTCGCACTGAGGTGAGTTGGAGAGCATGTTAAATAGACCAGGGTCAATGGGCAACACCTGTGCGGTGAATCAGTCTCAGGTACGGGGTGTATGGGAAATGAAGTCCGAATGGATTTAAAACTCAGATGAGGGTTCCCTCTGGTGGCGATCGGAGGGAGCCACAGAGGCTGAATTCGTGACACAGGGTATAATCAGTAGTGAAATATAGGTCAGGACAGGTCCGCTCAATGGACAGTGCAAAAAAAAGTAAAAAATGAAACATAACACAAGAGAATATATATAAATATAGGTAAGAATAATAAAAAAAATAAGAAAGAAAAAATAAAAATAAAATAAGGAGTAAAATGTGCAATACAGTCTACTGTGGATTTAATAAATATTAATATAAACAGGGATGTGCAAGAGGAATGTGCAAACAGGTTGTGCCGGGTATGTACACATAGCAGCAATGCGGATGATGGAGAATAATGAATGTTTTTACAGTTTATTAAATTGAGTCCTGTGGATGTTATGAGACTGAGTTTAGGAGCCTGATGGCCTGAGGGAAGAAGCTCCTCCTCAGTCTCTCAGTTTTTGCCATCATGCTCCTGAAGCACTTGCCAGATGGCAGTGAGATGAAAAGACAGTTACCGGGGTGATTTGAGTCCTTGATTATTTTTGCAGCTCTGCTTTTGCTGCGTTTGAGGTAGATGTCCTGTAGAGAGGGGAGGGCAGACCCTGAGATGCGCTCAGCTAGGCGCACGACTCTCTGCAGAGCTTTGCAGTCCTGATTTGTGGCGTTACTGTACCACACTGAGATGCACTGAGTCAATACACTTTCTATGGCCCCTGAATAGAAAGTTTTCAGGATTGCTGGTGAGACCCTGAATTTCCTCAGCTGTCGCAGATGGTACAGTCTTTGCCTGGCTTTCTTGACCTGTGTTTGAATGTGTGCAGTCCAAGTCCAGACCTGCCAACCTTAGAATTTTTTTTTGAGTACCACTTGTGTGATGGCACCGGGGGGGAGGGGGGGTTGGGTGCATATATCATATGTAGTGTTAGGATAACGTTATTAATGTTAAATATTTCCCAAAGGTCTGCACTCAGTCACATACTACAGCTGCACGATTCTGGATCAATTGAGAATTTTTAGGATAATTTTTTTTGTCTCAAACAGAGATCACATTTCTCCCACGAAACAAAATAATGTGTGACAAAATATTATTGCTGCAGTCTATTTAAAAGTGTTTAATTTGAATGAATTATTAAACATTTCAATTAATGTATATTTATAATATATTTAGTTAATATTAAAATTATGAAAAAGTGGTTTGAATGAATGATTTAATGTCTCACTCATAAATACTTCACTTGTTTCTTTACTGAGTTTTTGAATGAATCTCTTGATTCAATCACAAATACATTTTTTAAGTCACTTGTCGCCACCTAGTGGCGAAACAATGCAATCGACACAAACGTTATTTGAAGCGCCAGTTGACTTTCAAAAGGTCTATTTTGATCGCTACCATAAACATCAGTGTTAATATCTGAACTATTAACTTTGATCCCAGTATTTCTGTGATAATATGAATGACTGTAATACAGAAATAATACTGTATAGTTGAAAAGACTGTTTGTGAAGCTGTTACCCAAACATGGTAACTGTCTGCTCTGTCAGCAGCTGCGCGAGCAGATATGAATGTTCCGGTAAGACTTTTGTAAAGGTTTATTAGACACGGGCGAAGTTCTAGTGCAAATATATCAGTATTTATCCAAGTATGTGCACTTTTTTGGACTAAAAGCCCTAATATTAGGACGCTGTTCAGTGAGTGCAGCTATATGAACAAATAAACCGCAGCAGATCTGGCTGAATATGAATGTGTGCTTTTATTCTATTCACAGTTCGTCTAGAATATCAATGCGATCATGTCGACTCCAGAGGATTAAGTTAACTCAACTCAATATTTTAACTTTCCACATCCACCCCAACCCGTTTACCTTACTTGTAAGCAGGGGCGGACTGGCCATCGGGAGAACCGGGAGAATTCCCGGTGGCCTGGCAGCCAATTTGGCCCGCTGTCCTGCATTTTTTTTTTTTTTATATATATAATTTATTATTATTATTTTATATTGTTGTTGTTTTTTTTGTTGCCTACCAAATGTACTAAAGTGATTATTTCCGAATTCGCGATTCAATAATAAAACTCTAATAAATCATGCCTTGACTGGCAACGCGATTGGCCTCGCATGCCTCCGCCAAAAGGACATGAGACTCTAGAATGGAATGGAAGCGCCCAGGTGGAGCAGAGAGGCAAAACTGTCCTGTTCAGGGCTTCAAGTGCAGGTCAGTTACATCTGTAAATAGACTATTGTAGTTTTATCTTTGTTTACTTAGTTAAACATTAAACTGCTAGCAAATGTTAGCAGTAGCTGTCAATTACTGCAAACTTAACAAAAGGACATAATAACTATTGTAAAGAGAAGGAATTTAGCAGATAAATATTCACATAGTTTTGTAACGGGTTTATGGCAGACAACAACACAACCCTTAGGAAATTTAACCCTGGTTTTACTAAAAATAAAACCAAAAAAACATGGTTACTATAGTTAAACCATGTTAACCACAAATTAATAATGGATTTGCTATACGATATAGTTTCACCATGGTATTTGTAGTAAAACTCTGGTTATACAAATAGTAAGATATAATGTAATACTTAATTTTTTCTAAAATAAATGTATACTATGTGCAAACAAATTACAATGAGGTGGCTGTTTTGCAACAAGGTGCTGAAAAATTTGTGAAAAAAAAGTAAACATGAGAGATATAGAGATGTCAGGGAAAATGAAGAGACTAAAAATGAAAATGGAAGTTCAAAAGATAACCTTTAATTATTTTGCATGGCCCCAGCCTAGTAATTGAAACTTTTTTATGCAATGATGATGATGGCCATACAAAAAATATTGTTGTCCGGTTTCAAAATTTGTTGTGGGTGTATGGGATGGCCTGGATGAGAGTGAGATTTCCCGGCCTGAAATTTTGTTCCAGTCCGCCCCTGCTTGTAAGTACCGTGTGTACTGTCCTCTTAAGAAATCAGACGGCGGGAGTAAAAAGGCGCGAGACCGAGCGGGATTTTGTTTGGCTGTCTATTTGCAGTCTCTTTTTAATGATAGGTCTACGCATTTGTCAATCATCCCACTTGCTAGATGGGGAATGAACCCAGCGCTCTGATTGGTCGAAGTCCTCTTTCATTGCTGTTGCTTGATTTAAGTAGGCTACTGTGCGTGCACAAAGGCGTCACCAGGTTTTTGCATAGTTTAAAGTGACAAATCGTACCTGCGTACTTTGAGGTCAAAATGCGTGCCCGCTACGCAAAATGCGTACAAGTTGGCAGGTCTGCAAGTCAGGTCCTCGGAGATGTTTACACCGAGGTACTTGAAGCTGCTCACCCTCTCCACAGGGGTCCCGCTGATCATAAGAGGAGTGTAGGGCCGCTGCTGTCTCTTCCTGAAGTCTACAATCAGCTCTTTAGTTTTGCTCACATTCAGAGAGAGACAGTTGTCCTGGCACCATGATATAAGTCTCTACCTCACCCAAGTATGCGGTCTCATCATTGTTGGAAATGAGGCCCAGAACCACAGTATCATCAGCAAATGTAACAATAGAAGTGGAGCTGTGCGAGGACACACAGTCGTGTGTGTAGAGAGAGTAGAGCAGGGGACTCAGGACACAGCCCTGCGGGGCTCCTACGTTCAGGGTGATGGAGTTGGAGGTGAACTGGCCCATTTTCACCACTTGTGGTCTGACGGTGAGGAAGTCCTGAATCCAGTCACAGAGTGTAGTGTTTAGGCCGAGGTCTGAGAGTTTGACAGCTAGCTTGGTGGGGACTATAGTGTTGAAAGCTGAGCTGTAGTCAATAAATAGCAGCCTGACATAGTTGCCATTTTTGCTGTCAATGTGTGTGAGGGAGGAGTGCAGTACCTGAGAGATGGCATTATCAGTAGACCTATTTGGGTGATAGGCAAACTGGAGAGGGTCCAAGGTAGCAGGGATGGAGGAGCATATGTGTTTCTTTAAAAGTCTCTCAAAAACCTTCATGACTGTTGATGTGAGGGCAACTGGACGATAGTCATTCAGGCAAGAGGGTTTACTGTTCTTAGGCACAGGGATGATGACAGATTTCTTAAATGAGGTGGGAATCACAGAGGTAGCAAGGGACACATTAAAGATGGAAGTAAACAAACCAGCAAGCTGATCGGCGCAGGACCTTAGAACGCGGCCAGTAATCCCATCAGGTCTGGCGGCTTTCCTGATGTTTACTCTCCTTAGTTCCCTCCGAACCTCGTCCTCCGACACGGTGATAACATGATCAACATCGCTGCTCTGTCTGCTGCTTCCTGACGTGCTGATCGGCAGAGTCACGCCGCCGTTGCATTCGAAGCGGCCGTAGAAGGTGTTTAACTCTTCGGCCAGCAATGGATCTGCTCTCACCTCGGCGGAGGGGTTATTTCCAGAGGAACAGATGGTCTTCAGTCCCTGCCACATGCGTCGAGAGTCATTGAGCTGAAAATGTGACTCAATTCTCTCTCTGTATCGGAGTTTAGCAGCTCTAACTGCCCGTCGGAGAACATAACATGATGCTTTGTACTCGCTCATGTTTCCTGACAAAAGACCGGCGTTGTATGCGGCAGTGCGTTGGTTAACCGCAGCACGGATTGTTCTGTCCACCCACGGTTTCTGATTAGAGAATGTCCTTATTGTTACCGTTTCAGTGGCTTGGTCGGTTAGCATGTAAACAAAGCTTAATGCTACATCCGTGAACTCGCTGACGTCAGCTGAACTCGCCCGGAACATGTCCCAGTCGACGTCATCAAGAGACACCTGTAGCATAGCTTCAGAGTGGGAGGACCAGCGCGTCACTTCCCTCACCCCCGGGGATTCCTGAACAATCCTTTGTTTATATTCCGGTGTGAGGAAAATGGCGGCATGGTCCGTTTTGCCAAGAGCAGGCAGGGAACGAGCTTTATAGGCATTCTTAAACTGAGTGTAGCAATGATCCAGTGTATTCGGTCCTCTAGTTGGACAGGATACATGCTGATGGAAGGTCGGCATGACCTTCCTGAGGTTGGCTTTGTTAAAGTCCCCTGCGATGATAGAGGCAGCGTCAGGGTGTTTGTTGATGTAGCCGCTTAGCTCCTCATGAAGTTTGGACAAAGCCAAGCTCGTGTCTGCCTGTGGTGGAATGTAGACGGCAGTAGCGATGACCGCGGAGAACTCACAGGGTAAATAGAATGGGCGGCAGATAATGGAGAGATGTTGCAGATGAGGCGAGCAGGAACGCGACAGAATGGAGATATTCCTGGGGTCACACCATTTCTTGTTAATCATGAAACACACTCCACCACCCTTGATTTTTCCGGCCTCGGCTGTTCTGTCCATCCGTAAAACAGAAAAGTTATCAGACGGTGTTACAACAGTATCCGGGACCGAGGAAGTGAGCCATGTTTCAGACAAACAAAGGATGTTACAGTCCCTAATATCCCTTTGGAAACTTGTCCTGGCTCTAAGATCGTCCATCTTATTTTCCAAGGATTGGACATTTGCGAGCAGAATACTTGGGAGAGGTGGGCTATGAGCCCTTTTCCTCAGTCTGTCATGAATTCCCGCGCGTCGCCCGCTGTGTTTCTTGCGCCTCCTGGGATTATTCAGACGGCCTTTGTTAACCTCGGCATTCCGAAGAATCTCCACTGGCCACGCTGGATCCGTGGATAAAGTGTCCTGAAGCAGGTTAGTGCAGCGTTGTCCAATGTCCAAAAGTGTTCTTTTGTCGTATATAAATAGTGCAGACGTTATGCGTGTAAAAAGAGAAAGTAAAAATACGTAAAAAAGTATATAAAAGCACAGATTGAGCGGAGCCACCCGTTAACGTCGACTGAACAAAGCAGCGCCGGAAGCGGAAGTGATATTGTGCATAATATTGTAAACTTTGAGTCACTTTGATTGGGATATTACTATTTACTGAACAAGTGAGGTTGTTTGTGGTATTTAAGCCATTTATCGGTTCTTCCAAGCTCACGTGTCAGAGAACGTGATGCCATTTTCACAAGTGCTAAACTAGCCTGTACATGTCTGAATCGATCGTTATATTGCTAATTTGCTATTATGCTATATTGCTATTATATTTAAGTATATATATATTATTTATAAGTAACAGTAAGTTCATATTTCTTTACTAATTGGGTATTGTTATTTCTGTTTAACCACTCATACTAAGCTACACTCCAAACTACGCTGTACTACTCTGCCATACTCTCTGCTACCTGTACTATAATCATTCACTCAACCAAATTCAAAGACTGTAACTCTCTACAAGCTTCAAACCATTAAAGTGTACTTCGTCTCTGACCGGACGACTTATGTCTGCTCAATTTCCACCAGCACCCACACTAGTCTACCTCACAAATCTCATAAATTGTTTTATGGAGCATGATGCTAATGTTAGCTTTAATGCACCTGCAAAACAGGTCCAATTCGTCTTCATAATGCATTTTGTCATAATACTTCACGTAAGGTCGCAAGAAAATGTTTTGTTGTATTTATTTAGAAATACTTTTGATAATAGTTTGGTAAATGTATACTGGGATTGAAGTGATGTGGCTTGGTAAACGTTTTATTGCCAGTATAAAGGCTGATAATGGCTTAATAAAAACAAAAGAATAATAAGGATTATGTCTCATACCTGGCAGAGGTGTGAAAGGTTATGTTTCCTTAAACTAGTTTGTCATGCATTTCTTTATTTCAACACATTTACAGGTAAATCCTAGTATTTTAAATTTGTGATTAATCATGATTAATCACAGTCTATGACTGTGATTAACGTGATTACATTTTTTTAATCGATTGACAGCACTATTATTATTATTATTATTATATAAAACTTTAGTAACACTTTACAATAAGGTTTCAGTTTTTAACATTAACTATATTAATTAATATGATAATTAATAGATGGGTGACTTTTCCATTTGATGACATGACATGGTTAGACTCAGATGGTAAATATTTATTATGTTGGGTGTCCATATTAGAGATAATCACCATGTTTAGAATGAAACCATCATATTTAAATCATATCATATAATAAAATATCATTTGTTGTTACTACTGTAAATCTATATTCAATTATTATGGCATATCCTTCAATGTTTTCAGAATATTTACATTTTAAAATGAATTTGTTTCTGTATTTTAAAATATGATTTATATTAAGATATTTTAATGACAGTATATTTATTGAACAAAAATGTATTATTTTATTTATCTAAATAAGCAGAAAATAGTACAAACTTTTCTAAAGTGATTGTTTTGAACAAGTATTTACTTAGATATTATATAAAAAAACATTATTTTAGCTGAAGTAGTTGTATCAATACTGTGTGGCCACCTCATACATTTATACAATTTTTAAACAAAATAAACAACTTGAATGATCTATTTTCACACAAAATATGTTGTGCCATTAATGTTCAATACAACGTATATATTTTTTCTGCAATTATACATTTTAGACACAGTGAATAGCACAGTTTTTCTTAAGGTGGGCATTTAGCCCCGTTGTACCCTACTGGTGGATTTCTCAAGACACAACCAGTTTCTTATTACAGTAGACTACTATTTCTACTATCTTGCTGTTTGCTGCTCATTTAGAAGATTGCCTTTAGTTGTCATCTAACAATATTATGCAATGCTGAATGAATACAAATTGCTAGGTGTTTCTCTCGTATTATTTCCCTCCTCTCACCGCTTCACTCCAGTCCAGCGGGTGGCGCTAAAACACATGCGTTTGTTTTCCAAACACTATTAAACCTCAGAGGAAGAAGTTCAGTTTCACCGCGCTCTCTGTTGTTTTGTCCTGATGCTGGCTCAATACAAACGGCTAGAAATGTTGTTTCTGTAAACAGAAATACAGTTTTTGAATCAGATCAGTAAATCTCTGTAATATTCTGATCATCACAGTCGTGACTAAGTTTTGAAGCAAGCAGGAATATCTGGAGGAGTATCATCTGAACTGAGATCTGCTGCTGTGAAGATGGTGTTTGTTAAAGAGGAGAACACGAGTGAACCAGAATCCTGCAGAATAAAACACGAGGAACCAGAACCGAGGATAATAAAGCACGAGGAACCAGAACCGAGGATAAAACAGGAGGAACCAGAACCGAGGATAATAAAACACGAGGAACCAGAACCGAGGATAATAAAGCACGAGGAACCAGAACCGAGGAGAATAAAGCACGAGGAACCAGAACCGAGGATAATAAAGCACGAGGAACCAGAACCGAGGATAATAAAGCATGAGGAACCAGAACCGAGGATAATAAAACACGAGGAACCAGAACCAGAACCGAGGATAATAAAGCACGAGGAACCAGAACCGAGGATAGTAAAGCACGAGGAACCAGAACCGAGGATAATAAAGCACGAGGAACCAGAACCGAGGATAATAAAACACGAGGAACCAGAACCAGAACCGAGGATAGTAAAGAACGAGGAACCAGAACCGAGGATAATAAAACACGAGGAACCAGAACCAGAACCGAGGATAGTAAAGCACGAGGAACCAGAACCGAGGATAATAAAACACGAGGAACCAGAACCAGAACCGAGGATAGTAAAGCACGAGGAACCAGAACCGAGGATAATAAAACACAAGGATTATGGAGGTTGGTCGTTATTCTTCATTAATAATGATTGTTGTACATTAGGTTTACAATAATTTAACAGGGTGGCTGCAGATCCCTAAAAGCTTACATTACACCTATTTATCATTAAAATGTCTTAAATCCACATTTTAAAGGTCTTAAAAATGCGATGGAACTGGCAATGAGAACTTTATTTTATTTTCTCTTGTTGATTTTTTAAATCGTAAAACTGTTACGTGTGAGACAGATTCAGTTTGTTTTTACATTAGTGTGATCGCAAACATTTTGTGGGCACCTATTTTCTTGCTGTTTTCCGCCTAAAAATAATTAAGTGTTTTTGCATAAGAGTCAATGGAGTCATGCTTAAATTTGATGTATATGTATGAACAATCCATTATAGCTCATGTATCATGCAGTTATATAATAATTATTTAAAACATTTAATCTATATATATATATATATATATATATAATGTGATATTTTTATACCTGCATATGCCTTGTAGGCAGCTCATCAGAGTCAGTGACTTTTGTTATAAAACCTGTAAAATAATAAATGGATGAAGAAAGTAAATGACTTCAAGATGCATCTGAGATCTGAGGGTAAAACATTTTTTTAAAAAAGTTATACAAACAACAATGATCCAGTTCACACAGATCCATGAATCTTCACTTTGTGAAGAAACAATACATGCTCAGACTGAACAAGTAATACACGTGATGTTGCCGCTTTGCTAGAGAAAGATGCTGCGGGGCAATCAGAACTTGGTACTGTAACAAGCTGCGCACAAGCGGAAGCAATTTCGTAATTTTTCACGCAAAATGGTTCAAGAGCAACTTTTGAAGTTCTTTAAAAAGAAGACAGCAGAAGGTATGATTTTTCCTTGATTAGAATTTAAAGATATTCTCCTGACATAATGTATGTGTGACTGTGAGATGATAGGAGAGCTGATAATTATCCAACTTTGAGAAAGAAAAAAAAAACGCGTCTTAAGAGTCCAAAAGCATTCACTGCGCAATGAAGCCCATTAGAATAAATGCCCTTATAATTCCAGCAATGAAACAAAAAATACCCATGAATGAGTTTTTACGTTTTTATATTCATTGCACAAGCAATGTACTTTTCTGTATATCAGCACGTGTGTGAGGCCGCGAGCACAAATGTGCTATTCGTTTTAACAGTGCATAGCAACGCAGTGTTTCATTCCTTGAATGAATCAGTTTTTGAACGAATCGAGTGAGCCAGTGATTCAACGGTCCATTCAGATGGTCTCACTTGTTTCGTTTCTTTTCAATCGGCCGTTTTGAACGAATCGTTTGATATGAATGATTCAGTAAGTAATTCTGTTTTATTCGTTTTAATGTTTCTGGACATCTTTTTAATGGTCAAATAAAATTGTATTAATAAAAAAACATGTCTAAATAATTAAAATAATGAAACTTAAATAATTTAAGATCAATTTATGAAAAGTTGAACAGAAATGACATGTTTAGGGCCCAATGAAATGTTTTATTTTTTCCAACCTTATGTTTTATTGTTACCAAATTCTGTTTTAGCATGTTTCATTTATTCTTACAATAGCCTTATGATTTTTTTCCTCAGAAATTCTGTGTTGTGTATTTACATTTTAAGGCATAAAACATTCATTTAATTTATCTTTTAATTAATGAAAATTTAAAAAATCTTATTTTTTGGAAAATAAAGGGGATTTACTATTACAATTACACATTGAGGAAATATTGTATGATAATTCCTTAAAATATAATGGCAGGGAAACACTGCCATTGAGTGATTTATAAATGAGAAAAAAATAATTAAAATCAATCCTAAATGTAACTGGAAGCCAGTGTAAGGTCCTGAGGACTGGTGTGATATGCTCAGATCTGTCTCCAGAATCACACCAAGATTCTTGACTTGATTTTTAGTTGTTTGACCCCTAGAGTCAAGGTATGCATTTACCTTGAGCATTTCATCTTTGTTTCCAAATGCAATGACTTCAGTTTACTCCAACTGTTAATTTCATCAATGCATTGGCAGAGGGAGTCAATGGGGCTATAATCATTTGGAGATAAGGCTAGGTAAATCTGGGTGTCATCTGCATAGCTGTGATAGGCAATTTGGTTCTTTGTCATTATTTGACTCAGTGGGAGCATATACAGGCTAAACAAGAGCGGTGCAAGACTTGAGCCTTGTGGGACTCCGCATGTCATGCACGTACACTTAGACTTATGCTCTCCTATACTCACATAATAACCACTCCCTTCTAAGTATTCATAGGGCTGGGCGGTATATCGAGTTTGTAAGATATATCGATATATTCTTTATAAGCGATACGATATGAAGCAATATCGTTAATATCGATATACAGTAGTTTGATACGAGTGCATCTGAAAAAAATTCTAGGGAGGACACAGACTGAACTGCTTCGGAGAAAGTGCATAATACAATTTGTTCTAAACATGTGACAAGCTTTATATGAAGGGCTTTTAAAAAAATTAAGATATAGTAGCCTGGAGTTTATAGTTTCAGTTAGGGCTGGGCGATATATTGCATGCGATAGTCATGCGCATCTCGTCAGTAAAGCCGGTTCCTTGATTAGCGCTAAATCTCCATCACCTGTTTTCAAATGGAGCGGCATTTAATACACAGAGCCGTAGTTCACAGACAAGCTACGCATATATCGACTGATATATCGCCTTCGATATGAACGCGATATTGCGTAGCTTGTTAGTGATCTACGGCTCTGTGTATTAAAACAGGTGATGGAGATTAACCGCTAATCAAGGAACCGGCTTTACTGACGAGATGCGCATGCATATCGCATGAGATATATCGCCCAGCCCTAGTACCAGCACTGATATTTTGCCAGAATAAGAATTAAAGTGAATATCATTTATTATCTTAATGAGTGCTGTCTCTACGCTGTGATGCGCTCGGAAACCAGATTGAAAATTGTCCAGGTATCCATTTGAGTTTAAGTAGTTGTTCAGCTGATTTAAGAACTACCTTTTCAATAATCTTGCCTATAAAAGGAAGATTTGAGATTGGTCTATAGTTGCTCAATATGGTGTTACCAAGATTGCTTTTTTTCAGAAGGGGCTTAACAACTGCAGTTTTCAGGGATTGTGGAAAAGTCCCTGAAAGAAGTGAGGATTCACCACTTCTAAGAGGTCTGCTTCTAAACAGCTAAGCACACTTTTGAAAAAAAAGATGTGGGAAGTGTGTCAAGATAGCAGGTCGACTATTTAAAGTGCTGTACAATTTCTTCCAATATTTTGCTTCAAAAACAGACATAGTAGCTTCTTTTTGAAAATGCAGTCAAATCTGTCTGACCGCTGCATAACTTGAGGATGTGCCAATCGCTTTTCTGATATTATTGAGCTTCTCAGAAAAGAAGGAACTCGTTGCATTTGCTGTCGGAGAGCATTTCACTGGGAATCTGACTTGGGGGGGTTTGTTAGTCTCTCAACAGGAGCAACAAGATTGTGAGTGTTGTTTAAGTTACTGTTTACAAAGTTTGATAAGAAGGTCTGTCTAGCTGTGGCTAGTTTCACATTAGCCGCTTTTCCACTGTCGGGTCAGTGCGAGCCAATGCTTTAAACGGGCCGGGCGGGGCTAATAGCCTCGGACCTGTAGCACCGAGCTCAAAATCACGCTGCGTTTCCACCGTCAGGCCAGAAGCTCTGCAGCGCTTCACTAAAACCCACCCTTTACACACCTCTCTAGAACAACGTCACACAACCCCGTCATTTCAACAACAAAGAGAAGTTATCAGAAAACAAATAAGAAACTGGAATTAGCGCGATCACAAAACGAATATGATAAAAGCGGCCGTTTGTTTGCATATTTTGTTAAAGATTTCAATCCAAAAGCATCGATGTTTTACAGTAATAGTTGATACATTGATCATAATGAATTAATCAGGATTGAAAATTATTCACACAGAAATAAAGTGGTATAAACCGTTATTTCACAAAGGAAAGAGGACACATACCCTACTTTCAGTCGAGTATGTTTCTGTTTATTTGTAGTCACAGAATACATCACATTTAGAATCATTTCTATATTTTTTTTCATTAAAAATACAACCCGAGTAGAAGAGGGAGCTCCCGAACAAAAAACATTATTATTTTTTTTTATGACATACGCGGAGCTAAAGTCTTGAGACAACACTTATGACAGATAAAATATGTTACTAAATAAATATACGATTGTGATAGCCTGATTGAGAAGCTGACTGAGAAGCTCTTATTTCTTCAAGCGGACGTTTTTACCATGTTTACTATGGTAATGGCTAGCGTGCATTGTCTTTTGCATCGCTTATTTCTGCCTTGTATAATGTGATCATAATCCACATCGGAACTCAAACAGTCATTTCAAACAATCGCTGCTGTTTGAAAGTCTTAAGCTAAAATTATTTTAAGTCTTTAATACTGTTGTTATAGCTGTTAACTTTATGAAATGATCCGCAACACTGACGCTCTCAAGATGCTGAGAAACTCCGCCTTTGTTCATAACCACTCCTCTTGCCCCAGCTGGCCCGCTTTGGTCCAAGGTTTTCGACGGGCCAAAAAACCTGGCCGTTGGCCCCGAGGAAGCACCGACGAGGCACGATCAAGCCCCGGAAGTGACAGTGGAAACACGACTGGCCCTGGCACGCCCGCTTTTGGCCCGACAGTGGAAACATGGCTATTGAAAGCATGAAGGCTGTCTTTATTGATGCTATAGTGATTTTCAAGTTTCGTCTTCCCCCACATCCACTCAGCTTTTCTGCATTGCCTTTCTTACTCTGCTGTTGATTATCTCCATGGTGATTTTTGTCTGCCTGTCGTCTTGCTGACTTCCACAGGAGCAATATCATCAATAACATTCTTAACTTTTGATTTAAATGAATCAAGGAGAAGATCAACAGAGTCTGCAGAAATGTGTGGTGTTAAAGATATAGCCTTCATAAATAGCACACTAGTGTTCTCATTAATGCATCTCTTTCTGACAGAGACCGATCTAGATTCAGTGGTTGCAGAGATCAATATATCCAAGAATATCAAAGAAAATACAGAAATGATAAGAGAGCTACATCCTTAATAACAATGGATGAAATGTTTAGACCTTTACTGATGAGTAAATCTAGAGTGTGTCCACGATTGTGTGTGGGTCCATGTGCATGCTTAATCAGGTCAAAGTTGTTTTAAACAGTTATAATTTCTTTTGAAATTTTAATTTCTGCATTATCTATGTGAATATTAAAATCCCCTGCAATAGCAAAACTGTCAAAATCATTGATAAAAGTTCTGTGAACTCTTCAACAAAGGCTGGAGAGAATGCATGGAGCACCTTTCAGCACAATGCCTAGATATTCAAGACAAATACTGACCAAATGATACTTGCTTGCATTGATAAACATCTTTAAATAGAGCAGCTACACCTCCACCTCTCCTAACATTCCTGCAGACTCTCATAAAATTAAAGTTAGGAGGGGCTGTTTCATTGAGGACTGTTGCACTGCAGCTGTCTTCAAGCCATGTTTCATTTAGAAACATAAAATCCAGGTTGTCTTGGTTATGAAGTCATTGATCAGAAGTGATTTATTTTTTAGTGAGCGGATGTTTAAAAATGCTAACTTGATGGCATTACTTTGTGTCTCTACAGCAATCTTTAGTTTAAAGCATAATAGGCCACAGATTAGATGGGTCAGCCGTACGGCTTGAGAAGTCCTTAGACTTTCTATCACGTGATAAAACAAAAATAGAGAAGGTTACAAGCACACTGGGTTCCCGCTTGTTCTGCAAACATTTGTGAATGTTGCTGCTATCATAGCGGGGCCCTGATACATGTCACTGAGAGCTGTTATCAGTTTTTTTAGTTCACCTACATCAGATGGAGGAGGGTTTGGTCCCTGGCGTTGTGGCAGCGGTCAGAGAGCTCTCACAGGAGGAGGAGGGAGAGCTGGGCCCATAGGCTTTGGTGGTTGTGGAGCCTGCCGTTTTTAGTTGGTATCTGGGGGCTTGCAGCGGAAGAGTGGGAGAATTTGATCCCAGTATACAGGTGCCTCCATTTTCTGTGAGAAGCTTAGAAGTGGAGATGCTAAAGAGAGGGATAATGTGTCTGGTGAGCAGGGCTCTGGCTCTGGTGTTTCTGGTGGCTGTGATGTTGTTGTCCTGGCTTCCCAGGCTGTTTTCCAGAAAGTCGTCCTTGAGTGCTGAGTCTTAGAGCTGTTGTAGTACGTCACAGTCTGTCTGTGATGAGTAGGGTTGGGTACCGTTCACAATTTAACCAGTACCGGTATCGGTACCTGAAATTCAGTACAACGGTACATTTTTTCGATACTTTACTCTGTAATAACAAAAACATTTATTTCAGTGAAAAAAATAAGTCAAAAACTCTCAATTTCAACATTTAGAACAATAGGGCCCTACAATTCTTTTTCTTTTTTTTCTTCCAGAAATTCTTGTTTTATTATTTCTGATAATCAAATGAAGGCATTATTTTTAATCAAATGAAAATGAAACCCTTTTATTTTTTGGCAAACAAACAGAGGTTTACTGTTAACATTAATACGTTAGAAAAATAGTGTGAATATTCCTTTAAAAAAAGTTTTAATAATAATTGTATTTTTTCTACAACTAAGTGGTTGATGTGGTTGTAATAATTATTTTTATCATTTAATTGTTTTAAATTTGACAGTAAATGGAATATATAAAGGCGTACATTATACTGTACAAAAGTAATACGAGAGTAATATATTTCTGTTACATGTTAAACCACACTTTTATTTTGACAGGTTGCCTTGAAGTTTCTGTGAATACAGTATAAAATGATGTTAGTTTTCTCAAATGAAACGTTAAAATTCTTACGAAGTTATTTTTACTTAAGTTCATGTCGTCATGTAGTGAGATCCAGAGGCCAAAAATCACCATGAGTTCACATGTGCTTCAGTGTTTGTGTAGTAAATAAAACCGCTTTTCCGCCATTCATACATACCGAGGCTAATGGAACATGCAGGATTCATATTTATACCGTAATTTTGCATTATATTAATATTCCCATACACTAGTTCATATCGCGACTCAAATTAAGTGACAGACCTTCTTTTATTCATCCAAAAATTCCATTAAATTCCGTGCTATAGAGTAAATTCCATTTTTATGAATGGACTCCGCCATCCTGTCCTCGTTTTTGCGGAAACCATATGACCCTAGAAATGTAAGCAATGTATTGTCAAGAGTTTTTTATTGACAGCAAAATGTTAAACGAATTTTGTGTCTTAAGACACACAATTCGTTTAACATTTTGCTGCCAACAAAATGTACAAAATTGAATTACAAATAAACATGTACAAAAATTGTATTCCTTATTTTTATTCGTCTTGTCAGGATACAATTCGTTTAACCTGTACAACACAATAGGAACAAGTGTCGCAGAGGGAAAAAAATGTAGGCTAGGTTGTACAAAAATGGCCTATAATAATTTTATTTGTCTTGTCAAAATACTAAATTCGTTTAACATCTTGATGTAAACAGTAGCCTATGAAAAGTGTCGCAGAGAAAAATAAATAAATTCTACATCTGTCATTTAAAATTAAGCAAAATATTAACAAAACCGAGTTAAACGTTATTCAAGGACAGCGCATCCACACTTTGCTCCCTCTTTATTCTGCTCTGTCACTCATCGATAAACTACCTGTTCTGTCTGTGGGTCGTATATTCACCACTGGTAGGCTAGCCTGCTCTGAGCATCGTTATGCACTGCGCACAGACCTCGCAAATAAAACAAAGTACTGGTTCATGCGTGCAGCGCATGCATAACAGTTTTGAGTGCAGGCTGTACCGGTGCTTGAATAAAGCACAGATATGCTGTTCTGAAAGGACGTCGGGAACGGGATATTGTTAGATCGCCTGCTCCCGTTCAAATTGCACCAGTTACCGACCGCTACCACGTTTTATTCGGGAATTTAATCCTGCGTCACAAGAAATCTGGTCGGGTCCCGCAGGAATGCAGACCTCTACTTTTAACCCTGTTTTCAAAACTTTAAAGGGATAGTTCACCCAAAAATGAAAATTCTGTCACCATTTACTCACCCTCAAGTTGTTCCAAACCTTTATGAATTTCTTTCTTCTGTGTAACTCATAGGAAGATATTTTGAAGAATGTTTTAACATTTTGTAACATGTTTGTAACAAACAGTTTTCAAGCACCATTGACTTCCATAGAAGGAAAAAAATATATACTCTGGAAGTGAATGGTGCCCAGAAACCGCTTCGATGCAAACATTCTTCAAAATATCTTCTTTTTTGTTAAGCAGAAGAAAGAAATTCACACAGGTTTGGAACAACTTGGGGTGAGTAAATGATGACAGAATTTTCATTTTTGGGTGAGCTATGCCTTTAAGGCGTACAAAAATGCTGATGTTGTGTAAATGCATGGCCAAAACAACATTCATTTTCTGCTTTTGCTTTTCTACTGGGGTTCAGTTTAAGGAGGTGTGTTTACAAGACACAATTTTCTAATAAAACAAGATTTTTATGCATTTTGGTCATTCATTTACAAAACAACGGGAATTTGGGGGCCTGAACATGTAAACTTTTGAAAATGGGTATCAAAGTGCAAATTCCAAAGTTTACAAGCTACATAAATGCAAATTTGTGAAAACAGTGAAGCATATTACATGTTCAGTCTATAGGGATGCACTGAATTTTCGGCCACTGAAAACGCCGCACCGCCAAGCAGTGTTCAGGTTTCACTCTCCTCCAGCCTTCATAACTGCGCCGTGTGACACTCCTTCAATATTCCGCTCTATCAATATTCGTCTCATGCTCACCGGAAAAGCAGAGTCCGCTCAAATAACACACCAACAGGAAATTTCTATGTAGTATACTTGTTCCTGTTTGCAGTAGCGCTGCTGTATATATTTGATTTGTATTATCTGTATTTTTACGTTCTACTGTTAGGGTGAATCCCATTTCTCTGTCTTACCCCTTCCCCTTCCCCTACCCCTTCGTCTTACCCCTAGCCCTTGTCCCTCGAAACCGAGTGGTAAGCGCTAGGGGTGAAAACATACCCCTATGAAATGAGACACCACTTGGTTACGGTTACGTCATCGTACATCGTTGCTAGCTGGCTGCTACGTCACCAGAGGCGACAAGTGTTGATCACAAACTTCCAAGATGCCGTCTGCAAGTGTGTGTATGTCGATCGCGTGGGTTTTATTAGTGATGTTTTTGCGATTGTTGTGCAATTCAGCGATGTAAAGCGTAGCAAACTAGCGATTTTTTTAAAACATTTCAATTAAGAACATGGTTGCAAATATATATGTACAGGACTGTGTAGAGCACAAAACAAGACTGTCGTAATTTTTAAATCAATTATTTAAGCCGAAAATGGGACTCTCTGGATGATCTGGCCGACATTGTTGCCGGTTGCGCAGTGTGTTCTGGGTACCCCTTGGTTTCATGTAAGCTCGCGAAAATGCTTGGTTTTAAGGGGTATCTATCCCTTGCCCTTAGCCCTACCCCTCGATCAAAACGAGAATTGGGATAGCCCTTACTCTCACGTGAATGCGCAAAACTAAGGGGAAGGGGGAAGGGGAAGGGGTAAGACAGAGAAATGGGATTCACCCTTAGTGTTTAGTGTTATCTGTATGCACCAGCGAGTAAGAGAGTAACGCAATTTCAATTCTCTGTATGTACGGTACATGTGGCAGAATTGACAATAAAGCAGACTTTGACTTTGACTTAAGTTGGTTATATTCATATTATATAGGCATATTACATTATGCATTTTAACAGTTTTGTTCAATAAAACCATGTAATTACTTGGATTTGATACTTTATTTGAACCAATTATGATTGCCTTATCGTTAGTTTATATATAAATATAGTCATATTAAAGCCTGTTTTTCACTTAATAATCAGTAGATTTCTTGATTTCTTGATTACCAAAATAATTGTTAGTTATGGCCCTAGATTAGTTAAAATATTTCAAAATACAACTGCATTTTGTGATTAAAAGACAAATGTTTTGCAAATGAAAAATTCTTAAAAATAGTATATTAAAATATTCTCTCATTCTAGTGAACCAAGTCTCTGTATTTAGTCTCATTTCATGAGCTAAGTTTATTGTCACACCCCTAGCGTATACAAGCATGATATAGCTCATATTTTTCCAAGTGTATGATATAGCTTTTATTCTTCAGGTCAAGCATGTATTCATAAAATAAAAGGAAAGTGTACTTTGCAATAGTATAGTTTTAAATGTTAAAGTGGCCATAGTCATTGCATGCTTTGCTTGAGCTGCACTTTATTTGTACCATTGTTTTATTAGTTTATGTATTATAATTTGAAAGATAATAACAGTATTGTTTGATAAGTGAGATCTCTGATTTTAGTCCTTGAAAACCAAAAAAATTGTGCTTAAAGTCCTTGAAAGTCCTGGAATTTCATTTTGCAGTTTCTGTACGAACCCTGATTATAGTTTTTGCTGCTAAATTGTACAGTCAGCTGGTTTAATTTCATAGCTTATATATTTTTATTCAAATGTAGTTTTTCTCTGTAATGAGGAAGTAAGTATTTAGTGGATTGTGTTTAACAAAGGGTTTAAAAAAGAGTGGCCATTTGTTCCACAAACACAGTATTGATTTTCTGTGGTGTAGAAAAAAATAAAATAGTGCTGGTGTTGGATCGGTCCGATTCTTAGAATTTGGAGTACTCTATGTAATCTTACACTGCAAAATAGTAACTCAAAAAAGATTAAAAGATAACATCATAATTATTTACTGAACCCTTAAATTAATCACAATTATATAATGAAACCCATAAAAAAAACAGACAATTAATCATGATAATCGGCATAATCGTCAATCACCAAAGCCCTAAAACACAATTAATCACAATAACCGTTAATTAATCGTCAGCCAAATTTCATAATCGTGACAGGCCTAACCATAATTTCCTTTTGGCTCTCCAAATGTCCCACTTGATTTTCATCACTTTAATGTTTTCATTTTAGGCCTGATGAAAGTGAAAGAAGAACAAGATCTGAATGAAGCGGAGGAGAAGCATCAGGATCAGAAAGCTCATGACGTCACCATTAGAGAAACATCAGGGAGTTGCTCCAAAACTGAAAACAGCATTCAAATAACAGAAGTCAAAAGGCCTTTCAGCTGCTCTGAGTGTGGAAAGGTATTCAATTGCAAGAAATACCTTACGACTCACATGAGGATTCACAGTGGAATAAAGCCTTTCAGCTGCTCTGAATGTGGAAACACTTTCAAACAGAAAAGAAGCCTTGACGCACACATGATGATTGTTCATGCTCGAAAAAAGCCTTTCACCTGCTCTCGGTGTGGAAAGACTTATACATGTAAAGGAAACCTGAAGAATCACATGTTAATTCATACTGGAATAAAGCCTTTCGTCTGCTCTCAGTGTGGAAAGAGTTTCATATGTGAAAGATACCTTAAATATCACATGAAAATTCATACTTTAGAAAAGCAATCAACCTGTCCTCAGTGTGGAAAGACTTTTATGTGTAAAGGAAGCCTGTCGAATCACATGGTAGTTCATGCTGGAATAAAGTCTTTCGTCTGCTCTCAGTGTGGAAAGAGTTTCATATGTGAAAGATACCTTAAATCTCACATGAAAATTCATACTGGAATAAAACCTTTCAGCTGCTCTCATTGTGGAAAGAGTTTTAGAGAGAAAAGAAACTTTAATGTGCATGTAAGTAAACACACTTCAGAATAGTCTTCATCTGTCCTTAGTGCAGAAACACTTTCACTTGAAAAGGAAGCCTTGAGAGTCGAATTATAATTCATACTGGGGAAAAGCCTTTGGTAACACTTTATTTCGATAGTCCACTTTAGACATTCTACTAACAGTAAGTAACTTTGCAACTACATGTCAACTAGCAGTCATTAGAGTATTAGTAGACTGTCTGCTTAATATCTTCTAACACTTTATTATGATGGGTCCACAACTGACTATCAGAAACTTTGCAAGTAAATGTCAACTTATTCTACTAAACCTAACCTAACAATCTACTCTGAGAGTTAGTAGACATGTAGTTGCTAATTAATGAGAATTAGTTGACATCTAGTTGCTAAGTTGCTTATAGTTAGTAGAATGTCTAAAGTGGACTATCAAAATAAAGTGTAACCAAGCCTTTTACTTGCTCTGTGTTTCATCTGCGTTTCACCTATAAACAAAGTTTAATAGTCTCACGGGAATTCACACTGAAGTAATTCATTTTAATATCATTAAAGTACTTGAAGTATGCAGTGTTAATTTTGACAGCAAATTTTGATTTAGTTTTAGTCATAGCCTTTTGACTAAAATGCCATTTAGTCATATTTTAGTCATCTTAATTTTTTTTAGTCTACTTGGTCAACTGCATATAATATTTTAGTTCACTAAATTTACAGTCGATTTAGTCAACTAAAATGTAATGGCAATATTTAAATTGTAATGCATTAAGCGTTTCTCAAAAATTGTCAAAATTAATTACTTCTGGAGAAAGCATCTAAAATCTATGTTATGATTAAAGTGCCCTATTGTGACATTGAAAGTATACTGAAAGTCAACGGTGGCTTATGTAGTCCTTTTAAAATTCAGAGAGGTATAAGACAAGGCTGTGCCTTTTCAGGCATGCTGTATTCGACAGCTTTAGAACCAATGTTAAATAGAATTAGAGTAGAGTTAGACGGTTTTAAATGTGAAAACTTCTTTCCACCGATAAAATTGTCAGCATATGCTGAAGATATAATGGTTTCAATTAGTGGGCAGAATGAAATTGATAAGTTAGTTGACATTCTTAATAGTTATGGAACATTTTCTTCTGCAAAAGTAAATTGGGCCCAAACTGCAGCATACTTAGTTGGACAATGGAAAGAGGAGAAAATGGTTTTGCCAGGCGGACTGAGCTGGTCCCAGTGTGGTTTAAAATACCTTGGAATCTTCCTGGGCGATGAATCAACCAATCAGAAAAACTGGGAGAATGTGTGAAAATGTTGAGGGAAGATTAGAAAGGTGGAAATGGCTATTGCCTAAAAAGTCTTTTAGGGGAAGGGCTCTAATTATTAATAATCTTGTAGCCTCCTCGCTGTGGCACAGATTATCGGTTTTAGAGCCTCCTTTTGGGATTCTTGAAAAATAAAGTACCTAGGGCTGCGTTATATCTTTTAAAAGAAGAAGGTGGTCAAGGCATTGTAGACTTTAAGAGTAGAAAAGCAGCCTTTAGGTTACAGTTTGTTCAGAAATTTTTTACAAGTTAAATGTATCATTGACTGGATTAACGTTTTAAGTAAGGTTGGTGGGTGGGGTTTGGGAAAAACCTTTTCTGGACGGACTGCACTAAATTCAATTTGAGGTGCATTTCTCCTTTTTATGAAAGCATGATCCTTGCCCTACAAGTCTTTGCGCTGGTTTTTAGAAGAAACTCTGATTAACGGTGCACGTGATGATTCAACACCTTGGTTAAAACAGGTTTTGACACCATGCTAAGATTGTGAAAATGAAGAGCCTAATGGAAGTGGCTGGTAAGACTCTGGACAATAATACTGCCTTTGCACAGAAACTGGGCATAAGATCAACAAGGACAATTCATCTTCTGTTAAAAAAAGAGACATTGAGTAAAGAAGACTGGACTGTTTTATCATTACAAACTGTCCCGAATGCAATGGATCACTTTCCAAGTGTGGTGATACCCAAGACTGTTTTATAAATGGAGAAATCTTCAGCCACCTCAAAGATTTCAAGAGACATTGTTTTTGATTCAATGGAGGGCATGAGTCTATATCAAGTGTGTAAAAATTATAAATGTGACCCGTGCTGGCAAAATGAGTCGGAATGCGCACGGGCTAATTTCGAGTTAAAAGAAGTGAAAAATGTTGAATTTGAGGTTTTCACAAAAATGAGTTTATTAAAGTTAGTTCACCCAAAAATGAAAATTAGCTCATGTTTTACTTACCCTCAAAGCATCCTAGGTGTATATGACTTTCTTCTTTCAGACGAATCCAATCGGAATTATATTAAAAATTATCCTTGCTTTTCCAAGCGTTAGAATAGGAGTAGGCGGGTGTTTCTGATCAACAAGTCCAAAAGTAGTCAAATAAAGCGCGCACTTCCATAATAAAACATGCCTCGCACCGCTCCGGGGGTGAATAAAGGCCTCCTGCAGCGAATCCATGTCTTTTTGTAAGAAAAATATCCATGTTTAAAATGTTATAAATACTTTTTTCTCACTTCTGCTGACTGTCATAGGCCTCGTTTACACTGTCAGTTAAATGTGACACAATTCCGTTTTTTTTGCTCATATGTGACACAGATCGGATCTGTTCTATGACAGTGTAAACAGGAAAAAGACGCATCATTCGGATATAGCGAGATCGGATTCGGGCCTCATTCATATGTGGAAATGAATCGGATATCAATCGGATATGTGCCAATGCGACTGTCATGTAAACAGGCAGATCGGATTTTCTGAGGCATCGTGTTCTGTACGTCATTAAAACTTGACAATTTGGTACGCGGTTTAATGACGTTATGTGGGACCCATGCCTGCTGGCAAAATTAGTGTAAATGCGCATGGGCTATTTTGAGCTAACGTTACAGGCAAAAAAAAAAAAACGTGAAACATAGATTCTGAGGTTTTCACACCAATTTGTTCATTAAGACCTCGTTTAGCTATCCCAATGCTCCAAATAGTAATTAAATATCTAAAAGTATCTTTAATTGTATATTTTCTGAGAGGATTACCTTTTCTCCGCTCGCTTCTCGTGCTGACTGTCATCTGAAGAGCACGCATAACAGCGCTTCTGACGGCGCGCGATCCCGATAAATACACAGAATTACAGTATTTCAGTATTCCCGCCATCATAATCTGTTCTGTCTTAAGTGAACGCTTGGGGAACAGATGGGGAAAAACATCTGGGCCCGTATTTATCAAGCCTCTAAGAATTACTCTCAAGAACACTGCTAAGAATTGACTTAAGTGGAAAAAAATTCTTGGCTCAAAGCTGCGATTAAAAGTTAGTTATCAATCATCTCAGTCGTACTTTAAGCAAAGTGTAGGACTAAAGGTGAATCCCATTTCTCTGTCTTACCCCTTCCCCTTCCCCTACCCCTTCGTCTTACCCAGCCTTGTCCCTCGAAACCAAGTGGTAAGCGCTAGGGTGAAAACGTACCCCTATGAAATGAGACACCACTTGGTTACGGTCACGTCATCGTCGCTAGCTGGCTGCTACGTCACCAGAGGAGACAAGTGTTGATCACAAACTTCCAAGATGCGTCTGCAAGTGTGTGTATGTCGATCGCGTGGGTTTTATTAGTGATGTTTTTGCGATTGTTGTGCAAATCAGCGATGTACGTTAGCGTAGCAAACTAGCGATTTTTAAAACGTTTCAATTAAGAACATGGTTGCAAATATATATGTACAGGACTGTGTAGAGCACAAAACAAGACTGTCGTAATTTTTAAATCAATTATTTAAGCCGAAAATGGGACTCTCTGGATGATCTGGCCGACATTGTTGCCGGTTGCGCAGTGTGTTCTGGGTACCCCTTGGTTTCAAGTAAGCTCGCGAAAATGCTTGGTTTTAAGGGGTATCTACCCCTTGCCCTTAGCCCTACCCCTCGATCAAAACGAGAATTGGGACAGCCCTTACTCTCACATGAACGCGCAAAACTAAGGGGAAGGGGTAAGGAAGGGTAAGACAGAGAAATGGGATTCACCCTAAATCTTAAGTGTCAGTCTTAGAGATGATTCACGACACTTTGCTGTGCCACAAACGGGATTTTGGATGACGACATACGCATGGACCAATCACTGAATAGATTTCCTTAATTAAGAATATTCTCAGATAAATTCACATTGACTGGTTAAATTCCTAATAGGAGTTTACATTCAACACGCATTTGACAATAAAGACTTTTCAAGAGAACACATTATGGCAAGGAAACGAAGCGTCATCACAACTTAATTTAGGGTGCCGATAGATGATAGCAGGGGCGCCGCTACGGATTCTGGGCCCCCTGGACAGCATATTCACTCGGGCCCTCTTGCGGGGGGGTGGGGGGGTATATATAATAGAAATCGCGATTGCGTTCCCGAGCCAGTCTTTTTTTCCCCCTTCTCCCAAATCAGATTATACCGTTTCAACTATTAAAATCGTTCAGTTTTGTATGTAATGGCAACACATGCATAAAAACTGCAATGCAATGATGTGATTTGCAGTCGCACGTAATGTCAGCATTTTATTTAAAAAATGGATCGGTTCCTTGTACCAAGTACTGTTGGCCTGCCCCGACTAAAGATTTTTCTAGTCAACTATTCGCACGTTTATATTAAATTGATAGTATAATAACCATTTAGGTTATTATTTATGCCTATTATTTAGGCATTTAGGCGTATTATTCCGCGCTCAAACGCACGCATAACTCTTGCTGCAAAGCACCGGCTAAAGTAGCTAATGATTATGAATGCATCGGGGAAAAATACATTTTAATTATTTATTAATAAACTACCCAGATAGCAAACTGACATCGAATCAACGTAGAATCGATGTTTCTCGTGGCGTCGAAACGACGTTGATCTCCGACGTCGATCCGGCATCATTTTGCTCATCGGGGTAATGTTGAACCAACGTCAGGCACTCCATTCAAAACTAATGGAAAATCAACGCAATTGTTTTACTTACCTAACGTTGAAACGATGTTGATTTTTAGGTTGGTTGAAACGACGTCATAGAATCAAGACGTATTCAACATAAAATCGATCTGATTGGTTTGCTTACCTAACGTTGAAACGATGTTGATTTCAGTTGGGTAAACAGACGTTATACAATACACTTTTTCTGCTTCTTTTAAAAATCTCACATACTTCAGATAAATTAGCCTGTATATGTAATTTATTAAACATCACATTCAGTCATAATTTCTTTATGTATACAATAAAGTTTATACATACAGTTACAAATACATGATTAGAGCACAAACCTATATAACATATCACAGAACATGCATTTACAATCAAATACACAAAGAGGTATTAAGTAAATTATAGGCTAATGTAGTGTCAAGTTACAAATAAAAAGCTATATTCACTTAAGAATAAAAAGATCATGTTATTTTGTACCAAATGTGCTTGACTTATTTTCAGTGGGGCACAAAAGGAGATGTAAGGCAGAACATTAAGAGACAGACTCGGTTGCCATTCACTATCATTGATTCTTTTCTATAAAATAAAATAAATTAATGGTGACAGAGACTATGCCACTCTCTCCTTTTGTGTTCCACAATATAAAGACATATGGGTGAGAAGATGATTTATAAAGAATTCTTACCCTTGAAAAATTGAAGCCAGAGGTACATAGCAGATCTATCAGTTTCCCTTTGCAATTAAAACTTAAGTTCTTTGTAATATCAGGGATGTGAATTTATCAGGTCAGGTTTGAAAAAGTGATGAAGATGTAACCCACAATTGTAATATCA